>PVKS010002843.1:0-52509 GCA_004027875.1 Aplodontia rufa | reverse complement strand
ATTCCCAGACATTTCATAAGCAGCACTGTCAGTTCTCGGTGATTGATTGGATAATGGGGGAAAAGGGAGAGAGAGGAATGAAAGGTGACCCTAGCAGGTTGGCCTGGGTGACCAGGATAACAATAAAGTCATTAACCAACCTGGCGTCCACAAGAAAAATGGCATGATTAGAGAAGCCAATGACTGAGATTAATCCATAAGTAAACAATTGATTTATGCTTAAAAGATAATAGGTGGCATTTCCTTTTCATCTGCTAGACAAGTAATAACTTAAAATAAGGGTAGCAGAAACTAGGTAATGAAGAAGTATTTTCAGAGATAACTTGAATGGATTTTATAAAAGAAAGCTCATAAAATAAATTAAATTTAATGGTAATGGTTTTCATTAAATGCTGTCCATTGTGTAATGCTAAAGGCCAGGTACTCTGTAGAGAAAATTAGGCTAAAAAGGCATAGCTTTTGTTTATTCAGTCAATTAACATTCATTAAATTCTTTTAAGGGTATTACTAACTTTGTAGTTGGTAGTTTACATACTTGATGACCTAGGTGATGGCTTTTCTGATTGGTTTTAATTATAGGAGTTTGTTTTTCAGGATCTCAAAAAGATGCACTTAAGTGGGGGAAGGACAAGAGTATGAAAGAAAGAGGCTCCTCCACATTTATTATGGCCTTAGGCAGCTTGCTGAGTGCTTCACATATTAGAAAAGTTGGAAAGAATGGACTGTGTTAGAACGGAACTACTGAACTAACAATCTTGCTGATGCACATTTAGTTGCATCTTAGAAAAATTTTGGTTTCTTTTTCTTTAAAACAGTAATATCTACACCTTACATGGTCATAAGAAGGATTAGGGTTAGGAAAATAAAATAGCCTGTGTGAAAATGTGGATATTTGGGAAATGACTGACATTACTGCTGCTTCACTTATGCTAATCTTAATTACTAACTTTATTTGACCAGAAGAGGGATCTGGGGTTCTGTCAACTCCAGTAGTTCAGTAGTGGGCCCAAGAACACAGATGTGAAGAGGTGGGTGCTGCCTGTTTAGTACTTTTTTTCCCCAAGTACCTAGAACCGCAGCTGGCCAGGGAGGTACTGGAGGGGCACTGGCTGAATTTTAAAGAAACAAATCTCACATCCATGTACCTCCCTCTCTCCTGACCTCTGTGTGTTGGAGGGTCTCTGAGCTCAGTCCTCCAGCTGCTTCTCTTTGTGTTTCAGTTCTTTTGCTGGGTGTCCTCTTTCATTCTAGTGTTCTGTACTGTATGTTTCACATACCATCTTTTTCACGCCATTCAAGTCTGCTGTGGGACCCCTCTGGCCTCAACTCCAGACTCACAGATCTTTTGGACCTTCTACTTTGTGTGTCTGACAACTCTAATTTAAAATGTCCAAAGCATGGGGCTGGAGCTGTGGCTTGGTGGTTACAGCGCTTGCCTGGCATGCGCAAGTACACAGGTTCAAACCCCAGCACCATGTACACAACTAAGTGTTAGAGCAATGAAAGCCATGTGAAAAACTCAATAAAAATTGATTCTCTCTCTTTTTCACTGTCCTTCTCTCTCTCTCTCTCTCTCTCTCTCTTTAAATGTCCAAAGCAGTACTCATGACACCTGTTCTCAAACCTACTCCTTTCCCAGTTACACCTATCTCAGGGAAGGACAAGTCATACGCTCGGGAAAGGATCAGTAATATGCCTCTTGTTTTGAATATGGTTCAGAACAAGAATAAGAGTCCTTTGGGATTAGTAATCTCTTCTACCACTTATAATCTGTCAACAATGCCTACTTGCTCCACTTTCAAAATGCATCCAGATTTGAATACTTCCGTCTTCTTAGCTGGCCTCTTGCGATAGCAACTGGAATCCCCGCTTCCATAACCTTCCCCTGTCGATTTCTTTTGGTGTGTGGTAAAATATACATAGCATAAAACTGATCCCTTCAGCCATTTTTAAATACACGATGGCACTAAGAACAGTCACACTGTTGTGCAACCATCAGTAATATTTACATCTAAAACTTTTCCATCATCCCCAATAGAAATTCTGTTCCCATTACGTAGAAACATCTACACCTCTCCTTTTCCCTCACCCTCTCGAGCCTTGACTGTATTTTCCATTTCTACGAATTGCCTACTCTAGGTGCCTTTTACAAGTAGAACCATAAAATATTTGTCCTTTTGTCTTATTTCACATATTTTCAAGGTTTATTCATGCAGTATCAGAATTTCTTTTCTTTTTAAGGTTAAATAATGTGTGTGTGTGCTCACATGTGTGCACGCGCATGTATGCATACGCACTATTCACACACACTTTGTCAATTCTTCCATTGATGGACATTTGGATTGCCTCTACTTTTTGGTTACGGTGAATAGTGCTGCTATGACCAGTGTCTGAGGCCCTGCTGCCAACTCTTTGGGGCATGTACCCAGAATTAAAAATTGTTGGGTCATATAGCAATTTTGAGGAATACTCATACTCTTCCATAGCAGCTGAATAGTTTTACATTTCCACAAGCAATAAGTAATATTGTATCAAAACACCAGTGGTTTCCCATTTCACTCAGAGCAGAGCTCAACGTTGTTATTAGTACCTACAAGATCCCATAGGAACTGTGTCCAGCCACAGTGGCCTTAGGACTGATCCTGGATCAGGCCAATTCATGTCAACTCAGCACCTTCACTCTTGCTCTTCCTCTGTCTACAAATATTTCTCACCGAGCCACCTGACTTCCAGCCTCACTTAATTCGTGTCTCTGATCAAATGTCACTTCTTCAGGGGGAACATCCCCAAGATCCAATCTAAGCAGACTCTCCTGAAGCCCCTCACTGTCTACAGTATTGCTTTCCTTTTCTTCATATCCCTCACCACTCCCAATGTGATGTGGGTGTTCATCTGCATATCATCCATCCCTTTCAGTAGAATGCAAGCTCCAGGAGGGGACCTTTTTTTTCTTACTCAATTGCATCCAATTGTAGTGTTAATTATTAAAAGAATGCAGGGCTATTGGTTCATAAAGGCTAATAGTTGCTTAAACTCCACCGACACCTCCCCCCAAAAAAAAACCCAAGTATTGAACCCAGAAGTTCTTAACCACTGCAACACATCCCTAGCTGCTTTTATTTTTTAACTAGAGACAGGTCTCTCTAAGTTGCTTAGGGCCTCATTAAGCTGCTGAGGTTGGCTTTGAACCTGGGATATTCCTGCCTCAGCCCACTGCTGAGATTACAGATATGAGCCACCACCTCCAGCAACAGTTTGGGATTTTTAGGTGAAGACTCTTACTCTACTTTTTCCTTCTTGTCATTTTTCATAAGGGATGACCAAACATTCTTTGTTGCCTGAATATAAAATATAACTTTTCCCTTTTTTGGAGATGACAGAAATTTTGCTACTACTGATCAGCTTTAAAAATCTAATAATCTCAATAACAACAATAATATCATTAAGTCCTTACTTAAATGCAGGACTTTGATAGAAACTTAATACACATTCTGTCTGTCACAAATTTTTGTAGGTATTTGCATTTTACAGGTGAAATACACGAAGACTCTGGAAGGGTAGACTGCCAAAAAACACATAGGAAGCAGATAGCAGGTCAGGAATTCCAACCAGGAGCTGTGAGACTCCAAAGCTTGTTTATCCGTCTCCCTCCTACCCCACTGCCATTCTGCAAATAAATCATACTCAAGACATCAGCCAATGCAAGGTGCAAGAGTTGGTGCTTCCACGAGTGTTCAAGGTCATTGGAGACGCACAGAGGAGGGGGGCTGTGGGGATCAGGAAAGTGGAGAAAGTGGGCCTTGAGAGGGTCCTGTGATTGGGAATTAGATAAGGGAGGTCTGGGGGGCCGTGATATCACTCCACACTGGAAGAACCACCTAGCAACAGTGTAAGCACGGAAAGGAATGAATGGCATTTGGCCAAAAGAGGGTAAAGCAGTCTATATGAAATGCAGGATACACCTCTAAAAGAGTACAGCAGAGGAGGAAGAAAACAAGCTGGCTTACTGAGCACTTGGTAAACGAGGATAAGCACTGTTCTAAGTGCTTTGTAAGGATAATCTAGTTAATTTTCAGAATAGCTCTATGAGATTAATACAGCTGTCCTCCAGTTAACAGGAAAAATGAAACCAAGCAGGGGAGAGGGATGTGTGGTGAGGGTGAGGGAGCTAGGCAGACCGGGTAAGGATTCTGAATGCTCTGATCAGATACTTGTCTTTGCCATGTACGCACTCATTTTGTCTTCTTTCTTAACCTGACTTGAAGTTTTACCATGTCTTACTGACCAATGGTACCACCCCAGATGTGGCCTGAAAACTGTCAATTTGTCCTTTAGCAGTGCTATCCAAAACAGCACAGTACCTAAGCCCACAGGCACCAAGAGGAGCCTTCTAGCCACTCATGGATTGTTAATTTTAAGGCCTACTGATGGAAATTCCTTAGTCGCCCATGGTATACCGCTTCATTCCTCCACTCAAGGACCTATCTCTCAGCCATAGAAACCCATGTAGTATAACTCATTTAAGATGGCTGTGGAGTTTGAGCATATCTTCATAGACTAGTGACATTAATTAAAGATATTATCTTCAGAAAGCTTGGAGTTTCTATAAATTACAATCCATTTCTCCCTACTCAGGGAGCTAATTATCAACATAATAAATATTTGATTCTTCCAGCTGCCAACATAAACTATAGCACTTTAAGACTGTCTAACTCCAAGAGTCAGCTAAATGATTCATACCCTAAGAAACTCACATTTTATAATTCCCCTGATCATTTCTCATAATTTTCACAGGTTTACAAAGTATCAGGTGATGTGTCTATATGTTAAAGATCATACTGTCAAGCAGAACTTTATATATTACCGAGCATTTACTATGCTTATGTAATAAGTAACGTGCAAATCTTCCCAAAATGTATATTATGGCTCCCAAACAACACAGAAGTCAGCTGTCAGATGGCTGTCGCTGTGAGGGATTAATGGGGTATGTCAGGGTCAAGTGGTCAGACACATTGAACATCATTAGTGTAAGGTCAGGTTCATTCAAAGAGCAGGGGAGACAGAAAAATGGAAGTGTCTGTCGATGCTTATTATGAAAGACAGTGACCAACACAGAAGGCTTCCCAGTGGACAATCACATGCTAATAGACTCGGATATATGTCATTGTTTCTAGCTTTCCATTTCTTTTTTCACTTGAGAGCCATATGCAAAATATTTGTTTCAACTGCAGTTCTCTTCATTATATACTAACCTTAAAAATACACTGATGCTAGCCAGGTGTGGTAGTACATGCCTAAAATCTCGGCAACTATGGAGCCTGAGGCAAGAGGGTCTCAAGTTCAAAGCCAACCTCAGCAACTTAGTGAGGCCCTAAGCAACTCAGAGAGACCCCATCTCAAAATAAAAAAGAAAAAGGGCTGGGGATGTGGCACTGTGGTTAAGTGCTCCTGAGTTCAATCCCTAGTACCCCCCAAAACAAAAACACAACTGATGTTCTAATTAAAAAACAGAATATGTGTTAGTGGATTTCTGAAATTTCTTTCCCTATTTTCCAATCAATACAAAAATCAAGACAAAGTATTTTTCCTTGAGTCCTCTCTCTAAACTACCTGAGGGCAACTGTGGGTGACTTCAAGAAGCTATGTACTCATAAACCTAACAAGTCACTATGGAGCTTAGTAGATTAAATGTATTATTGGCAATGTGGGGACCCTATTAATCTTATGTCCTGCCCTTTATTTAGCTATAACTATTAACTTTCTCTGAATCAAAAGCTGAAACAAATTTCACCTAGAACTATATTTATTCTTCCAATTTATTTCACTTGCTACTGAGATGACCTTTTTAAACAGTCAAGAGTCCTTACAAATGAGGGTCAACAGTGGAAAAGTGCTATTCTTATCTAACTGTGGACCAGCAACTTAGAATTCCAGGATTCTAGTTTCTTCATCTGCAAATAAGAGGGTAGAACTAAATAATCTCTCCTGCTTTTCAAATCCAGTGATTTTGGTATATGAAAATGTTTTAGACCACCATCAAATAATTAAGTATGAGTTGTCATAAAATATGTGTGAATCAGATACAAAGTTCGTATTACTTCCTGGTTTAATTTTCCATGTTTATTGGACAATTATAATATACTTTAATGTAGAACAGCCAGGTTTTGACTTTTTCTAATATTATGAACATGGGTAAATATATGAAACTATCTCATTTAGCTTTATATGGAAGCTATTTTTTTTTGTACCAAGGATTGAACCCAGCAGTGTTTAACCACTGAGCCATGTCTCCAGTCCACATTTATTTTTTATTTTGGGACAGGGTCTCATTAAGTTGCTCAGGACCTCACTAAGTTGCTAGCTTTGAACTTGCAATCCTTCTGCTTAAGCCTCCCAAGCCTCTAGGATTACAGGTGTGCACCACTGCACCCAGATATCTAAAAGCTATTATTTTATAGCAAGAAGATTAAAGAATACACACACTATCAGTGAGAATTAGTCAAGCATCCTCTTTAGAAAGAATTCTGTCACAGCCTCTCAAAAGACAACCCAACTGTCCAAAGGTACCTGGATATTAATATGCTACCGTAGGCCAACACCACCAAAATATCTGAAGATTACATTCTGGCAAATGTGAGAAATAGCTCATAATTAAAATAAAAGTCATTTAACAATTTAAAATCGAAGCCATTCAATAAACACATTTACTTAATTAATAGCTATTTTTTTCCATACCATTTTGTGGAAAATAGACAAGTAGTCAAAGTCACTGTCTCTGATCTCTAGAATTTCAAATCTGAGTGAGTGAACGTGTGTTACATTTGTGAGGTAATAACAGAAGTAATACAGAAACCAGATGTCAGCACGCCGAGGGAGGTGACGAGAGTGGTAGGCTCCGTTTGGGGGATGTGTACTTGAAAAATTATAAAGAAGAAATTGTCCATATAGTCATGGTGATTTTCACTCAGCTTCCATTTATGATTATTCTATTTTTTTATTTTTTATTTTTTTAATTTAATTTAATTTTTTTTTTAAGAGAGAAGGACAGTGAGAGAGAGAGAGAGAGACAGACAGACAGACAGAGAGAATCAATTTTTATTGAGTTGCTCACAGGGCTTTCGTTGCTCTGACACTTAGTTGTGTATGTGGGTGCTGGGGTTTGAACCCGTGTACTTGCACATGCCGGGCAAACACTGTAACTGCTGAGCCACCTCTCCAGCCCCAGATTATTCTATTTTTGAATGTGGCTTGGTAACTGTCTATTACAGGAAGAGGGAGGTCTGTGCCTAAGTGCCTGGGGGACAGATCACCTGGCCACTCCCAGCTAAGTGTACAACTCTGAGCAAGCAAGTTCCTTACCCTTCTCCCTTTTAAACAATGGAATAAATAAACAGACACTTCTCAAAGGGTTGTGGTAAGGATCAGTTAAAGCATGGAATGCTTTTAAGACAGTGCCTGGGACTTGGTTAGTCTTAATAAATGTTATTTTCCTTTCTCCCCCAGTTAAGTGATGGGAATGTTACAAAGGTATTGTTTATCTCACAGGAAATTACAAACATGTTTGAATAAAATTCAGTTTTAAAGAATGAATGCCATGTAGCTCACATAGGATGCAGAAATAAAAGGCACAAAATCCATTAAATTTTTAAGGAGTTTTGTATCTCCAAAAAGGTTGGAAGCTTTGCTCTGGGGCTTAGGTTGGGGAAGCAGAACACCACTGATTCTTTTTTCACTCCTGCCACCTGATATTCTCCAGAGGCTCCTGCAGCACTGTGGACTAATAATAGCTTCTGAATCATTCTGGCATTTACAGAGAGATGATGATAAACAATCAGAATAACATATTAAACTAGCTTTGCCAGTGATAAAAACATTTATAAATTTCTCTGGGGTTATAATACATTCTTAGATAATTTTATTTTTTTTCAACAGGTTGTCTAATTTCCAATTCCAAGTCATAATTTTCCCTTTGAGCAGAAATGTCTTGCCTTCTGAGGTGTGTTAATTAAATATTGGTAATGTGCACAGGAATACACAGAGAACTGTCTGTCCAGAAAGAATCTCATCGGCTTCAAGGGCAGAGCACTTGTGGAATTACTTAATTTTATGGCTTCCATGACCAAGAACGTGTGACCTGTCCATATGCTTCCAAAGTATAACAAGAAGTCTTTGCACAGTCAGGAGGAGGAACTGGAGCACTACTGAGGGCTGTAGGGTGCTCTGGTGTGACACCTGCATACTCCCTCCCCCAAATTCATGTGTGAAAATCAGGATGCAGGTGTCAGGAAGTGGGGACCTTGGGGGTGATTAGATCACAGAAGCAAAGGCCTGGTGAGCTGGACCAGCACCTTTGATGAAGACCCCCGCACCCCTGGGACCAAGGTAACTATGTGAGAACAATACTGTCTGGGAACCAGAAAGCAGGCCCTCCGCAGACACCAGCTCTTCTGGCACTTTGATTTCGAACTATCTAGCCTCCCGGACAATAAGGCAGCAGGTGTGTGGTATCTTCTTGGAGCAGGCCAAAAAGATGGACACCCAGGATAATCCTGCTTACAGCCTATCCCAGAATGTGATTCAGGACCAGCAATGTCACACATACTTTGGTTTTTATTAAATTAGCTCAATTCTTGATTTATTTCAAAGCAACTATGTAAGACTTTCTTTGCCAAATATTCTTTTATCTCAAGAGGTGGGAATCAGAGAATATTCTTTAAACAACCTCCGAGCACCCTGGGGGAATGGATTTTGTGCTCTTAACATATGTCTGAGTGTGGAAGACTGCAGCAACTCAGCATGTGTGGGGGGAGATTCGTAGGAACACACAGAAGGGACAGCAGAGCAGTCTGTTCAGGCAGACGACACAGCTTATGGATGAAAAGCCTGCCCAGCGCAAGTGCGATTCACACACCTCTAAGATGGGCCTAAAAATTATAGGCGCAAAACTCAAGCATACGGCGTAAAATGGGACAGTCTCAAAGTCTCAAGGACGTTTTTCCATATTCCTTTTTTTTAAGTTTATAATAGCTTTGCACATTCCTATAACATCTTTTCTCTGAGGAGTTCAACATCCTCTAGCGACTTTTATTCATTTTTAAAGTTCTAATTCATCCTGACAAAGTTCCCACGGGATAGAAGGAAACTCGCTTGCATCTTGTAGGAGAGAACACCCAAAGGCCAATTAAGCAGATGACAATGTGGGGAACATAGAAGTGTGAATTGAAAAGACCAGCAAGCTCTGCTGTACCCCAGGAAGTGCTCCCCGCACAGGGAGCCCGACCCTGGCGGGGTGACACCAACAAGGCTCCAAGGCCCACAGAACCTTTGTGTTGGTCAAGCACTGCTGTGGTTTCAAAGCCTCTGGTGTCCTTGCAGGATGGCAACCTGCCTTTCAGATTTAAAAAGAATAATGGCAAAGCCTTCTACTGCATCCAACTGATGATCTATTCTCATGGTCCTCATGCCAATAACATTCTAAGTCCACAGCAGTGGATTTTAAACTATTTATATGAGACTTGCAGAACTTCATGGTTGCTAATTTGAATTATTTCAATTTCAAACATGTAACCTAATATGCAAAGTCCGTGACTCATCTTTGACCTCCCCCCATGATCTGTGTGGTATGTTTGTGAACAACTTTATTTTCTCAGGGGTTGATTTTCCACAAGCAAAATGCTGCTCTGTTTAAGTATTCCATATAAAGTTAAGTTTTAAAAAATCTGTTATTTTCGTAAAATCTCAGAAAAATCTCTTGAGGTTGATCATTGATTTATCACTTCACCAATACTGAATGAGCATTTACAATGCACTGAGCACAGCGCCAGGCTCTGAGCAAGGAGCAGTGAGCGAGGTAGAAGATAACCCTGCTCTCATTAGCCTCACATCTAGTACAGAGCACAGAGCGACAAGAAACTGACACTTCTGGGACCACTCATGGTGACCTTTCAAGTATAGCTGGAAAGCCCGTTGGCATGGTGACCTTCAAGTTCAGCCTGCTGAGGACTCTTGTTTTGTAGGTGTTGAACAGATTCAAAAAAGCCAGATTAATAATAATAAAAACATTTTTACAGGGTATTTAGAGGTATAGGCAAAGTGGTGGGGGGAGAATCAAAGGACAGCTCTTATTTATATTTCAGATTCTTGCATTTGATTTGGGGAAGTTTCTTGAATATTTTAGGTGTTCTATGGAAGACAAACAATTTTTCACTTGGAAAAGATGAACATTTTAAGAACTGAACCAAGTCTCCAAAATTACTTGCCAGCTTTATTTCAGTTAAACCTGAACTCAAAAGATAAATGGATATGGATTTCAGTCTCGACGGAGAGCTACAAAGCTTCATTTTCCTTTCATTGAGCTTTTTGGTATTCAAATCATAATAGCTAACAACAGCTAAGTGTTATAGAGCAATTTAATGTTTGCTAGACAGTATCTTAAATATTTTACACGCATCATTGTATTTTATTCTTCCAATGATCTAAGATGATGACATTATTATCTCCATTTTACAGATGAGAATAAAACTTCAGATGAAGCAAGCTTGAAGAGAACGAGGGCCCCCGTGTAATGTCAGTAACATCCACTGTCGCAGTGCTGAGGGTACAGATGGCAGATACTTTAAAGGACAGCTCGGACCAGGTGTGGTGGAACACGCCTGCAATACCACAGGTTCAGGAGGCTGAGGCAGGAGGATAGCAAGTTCAAAGCCAGCCTCAGCAACTCAGTGATGCTCTAAGAAACTTAGTGAGACCCTGTCTCAAAATAAAAAATAAAAAGGGCTGGGGATGGGGCTCTGAGGTTAAGTGCCCCTGGATTCTATTCCTGGTACCAAAAAAGAACAACAAGAACAAAAAAGTGTGTGTGTGTGGGGGAGCTTACCAATACAATTTGATATTCCTTAAAAAACACACTACAGCCAGAAGAAACAGTGATAAACCATCCCATGAAGGACTTGGTATGGCTAGTCTCCACTGTGGAAAGGAATGACTGACCTTTCTTTAGCTCGTTCCTATCACCCTCTCATTTAGTCAGGGAAAGGCATAGCTTCACATTCTCCTGAGCACAAAGGAGACTCAATTCTCTGGTCTCTTTTCTCTTCCATAAGAAAATCATCCGTTTTCCCACTAGTTTCTTCACTTAAAAAAAAAATTACAAACAAGGAGTCTGGAAGCAGTATGTCCAATTGCAGGTGGCCTGAGGACATTGTGTTTCTCTTATAGTAGATTCTCTGTCTTCAGTTCTGGGCTGCCCTGTTTCCAAAGTCTGAGCAAATCAGGAGGAAAGTTGGGGACATTCATGTACCGACAAATACTCATGCACTAGGTGTTGTTACAAAATATTCTTACAGAACACTGAGAGAAGGGTTTAAACATCACTTTCCTCAGGCAATACAGACTTGAATTCTGTCACCAGATCCATGCTTTCTGTGATAAAAAGGGACTGCTATTTTAAGTCCTGATATCACCACAATATATACCTTTGCCTTAAAACTCACTAAATAATTATTTCTCTTTTTTTTAGAGAGAGAGTGAGAGAGAGAGAGAGAATGAATCAATTTTTATTGATTTTATTTATTTTATTCACATGGCTTTCGTTGCTCTGACATTTAGTTGTGCACGTGGGTGCTGGGGTTTGAACCTGTGTACTTGCGCTTGCCGGGCAAGTTCCATAACCGCCAAGCCACTGCTCCAGGCCCCCATAATTATTTCTGAAAGTGAATGTGTCTAGAAAGTAAAAAGGATGGTGAGTAAGAGAAGGAAGCTTTCTCCTTCAACTGAATATACATGGGAATATCCTTTCCAATGGCTTCTAGAAAACCTGCCAAAAACAGAGCATGCATAGTACACTGTATTCATGGGTTTGTATGCATTTAAGTGTATTTGGATAAAGCTGATCCAAGAAGCAGATTTAAACAATCTGTTTTGGTATTGGCATGGTTCAGAACCACCAATAATTTCAGAATAATCACTTTATTTTAGAAAGCCCTGCTGTGTTAACGAGGGAAACCAAAGGAGCAGTTTCAAACATAGCTGTGGCTTCCAGTAAAGGGAAAAAAATCATGATGAGAAAGTTCACTGTTTTTTTTTTTCTTTTTTAATTCACTAGATCCTTGAAACAGGACTGTGTTTCAAGTATTCTAGATTGAGGAAACTAATTTATACCTTTAAAAAAGTTTTGAAAAGAATTTCAAGAACCTCAGTGACCTTTGATATTTACATGGAAGCTCTTCTTTATATAAGCTAAATCCCCCACCCACACACACTTTTCCACACTTCAAATACCCAAATCCTGAGACCTACAGCATCTCCGAACCAAAGTAAAACAGAACTACTAAATCTGTTTTTGTATTCTCCATTTACAAATAAAGAATTCCAGTCTGACTTTGGAGAACATGGGCTGGACTGAGATCAAGTGCTACATTTGGAATACAAAGCTCTAGATATGCCAAGCCTGTTGCACAGTGGGTTGGTCAGATGCAATAAATCACTGACTATTTTAGACCTTCACTTTCATCACTGACAAAATGGGGGTCAATAATAGCTAATGTGGGGTAGAGTGGGGGCTCAGTGGTTATGGCGCTTGCCTGGCATGCGCAAGTATGCTAGTTCAAACATCAGCACCACGTACACAATGAAGTCTTGGAGCAACGAATGCCACATGAAAAACAAAATAAGAATTGATTCTGTCTCTCTTTCACTGTCTTTCTTGCTTTAAAAAAAAACAAACAAACTAATAATAATACCTAATGTGACTGTCCCAAGGGTTGGCTGTGAATTTCCTATGGGAGGGGCCTTTTCAAAACAGGTCTTTATGAACTTTTGGGATGTCAGCGGTGAGAGTGAAGAGCAGGTGACTGGGGTCTGAGTGATGGATATTCTGGAGTCTGGGTCAGCTAGTGGGTCTGGTGTCATAGGAGGAGATGGGGGTGGCAGCAATGGGGAACTAGCCTGAAGGTGCAGGTACAGAACTGCTCTGGAGCCACACAGCTGCAGAAGCAGGAAGGCCGGCAGGGGAAAGCACAGGTCCTAGACCAGCATGTGAGCACACGATGCATGCCACTTGCAAAACTTGTCAGGATATGAACACAAAGACACAGGGTGGCATGTGCATGTGCACATGTGTGGTTATGTGTGTCTCTACTTTATGAGAGTTCGTTAATTTCTGAAGGTGGCCCTTCTGTGGGGGCTATTGTTTCAGAAGAGAACTAGACATTTACTTCTCTGGGTGCCGAATCCTTAGGTGATGCCTGTCGCTAGAGGTGGAGTCTTCTAATTTTAGCTAGCTCCATCCTTTGAATCAAAGCCTGCCAATGCAATCAGCTGCTTTTGTGAGCACCAAGATTACAGTTATTGTGTATTTATTAGGGTAAGAATTTTATTCATTTAATATTTATAAAAATTTGTGGCTAATACACTGGTATTCATTTTTTTTCAGCATGGCTCATTGCCATGAATAATCTGCATCAGGGGGTGCTGTTTTTCTATGTGTGCTCTTTGATCCCTGCAAATGATTATTCAATTAAAGCATATTTTCAGGCAGGAAAGCAGTGACTCTACTCCTACCAACATGTGGTTAAAATCATGAAGCTGTGAAACAGCTCATCACAAAAGGGGCTGTGTCAGTAATTCAGAAGACATCTCTGCTTTTCCTTCTCCAGTGCCCCAAATCATGTGATATTTAAGTCAACTGGAATGAGGGCAAAGGACATGCTCAAGTATATATAATTACAATTATGCATATTGATAAAAAATAAGCATATTATTAACCCAATGTGGATCTAACAAAAATGATGTCAAACCCAGACTTTTGACAGATAGGATGTATATTTTATGAATGTGTCATATATTAGAAATGTTGTATTTCACATACGAGGTCAAAGTACTTGTGCAAAAACAAAAGGAAATGCTTCTTTGTCAATATGTCTTATTGTTCTACACAGACATAATTTTTAGAAAGCCTTTAAATCTATTAATGAGTACCACCTTGCAAAACCAAGGCATTGTTTAAGATGACCCCAAGCAAAACTATACAATGATTCTGATATTACTTAATGCTATTTTCAAGGTAACGATTCGAAAGCTCAAAAGTCAAGGGCATGCCACTACAACAACTGAATCCATAGTGGTGGACAAGGTCAGTTTGTGGTCACCCAATAAATGATGTATCATGCTTACATTTCAAGGACACTGATGTTCTGCTAAATAGACAGTGTATGCTCTATGCACCCAGCAAAAAAGCTGTTGCTGAATTGCCTTGAAAATGGGTCTGTGGACCCAAGAAAAATCAGCATTCTAACAACATTTCATAATGGAAGTGGGATACGGCTGGTGAAGATCCAGAAATGAAGCCCACAGATGAAAATACTACATAACTACAGTTAGGACTGAGTGTGTGGAAGGGTGGGCAGACAACAGTGAGGCTGTACTTGTTCAACTACTCTTCTGTTTTCACACATGGTTAAAGCACACCATGAGAAGCCATCCAGGGGCCAAGGCAATGGTCGCAGACTTGTTTTTTTTTTAAACTTATACATGAAAAGAAAAACATGTAAATAACTTCTATTCATGAATTCCATTATAACAAAAAAGGCCAACTTCCAGAGTCAACACATGATGAAATATTTAAGCACATGAAATAGGTGAGACACAGAGAGACCTACCCATGACAAAGAGGTGGCATTATCTCTACAAGACTGTCAACACACAGTGGCAACATAAATTCACTGACTCTGTGAGAGTGTGAATTCTCCCTAAAGACAGAAAACTCTTAAAGGTTTCTTTAAATTCCCAGCATTAGCACATGCACATAGGTGCTCAAAATACGTCTGATTTCTAACTAATTATTTTAATGGAGCAAATATTGGAAAGTCTTAAATCATTTAAGCTTTACATATCTTTCAAAAAATTGAGAGTGACTTAATTATAGAGTAAGAATACTCCTGTTTAAAGAATTACCCTGTCCGGGCTGGAGTGGTGGCTCGGTGGTTATGGTGTTTGCCTGGCATGTGCAAGGATGTGAGTTCAAACCCCAGCACCATGTACACAACCAAGTGTTGGAGCAACAAAAGCCACATAAAAAACTAAATAAAAATTGATTCTCTCTCTCTCTCTCACTGCCCCCTCTCTTTAAAAAAGAAAGAAAGAAAGAAAGACCCTGTTCTTCCTATCGTCTGCAAATATTTATTGAGTGCCTACTATGGGTCAAACTTTCAGTCCAAAAGAGAGAGGCAACACACCTGTTCACATGCATACACTTAAGGGCTGTGATGGAAAAATGTGGTAGTACCCAGAGAAAGTGAAAACAAAGAGATGGGTGCTTAGCTGTGGAGAAGACGCTGTTAAGGAGAACACGCAAATGAGATGGGACTTTGGAGGGCATGAACATTTTGAAGGCATATACAAACAAGCAAATGACTAGATGTCATAGAAATGTCAAAGTCAGCTTAGTTATATCATATTGAGCAATAACATTAACTACATATTAGTTATGGCATTACATGGTCTCCCATCACTTTATAATTATGGCCAACATTTGAGTCTGCTAAACACTATTCTCAGTGCTTTATATGCAATACAGCACTTTTAATCCTCATAATAACCATGAGACAGGTATTATTAGGAAACCCCATTTTATAGATTAGGAAGACGAGGCACAGAGATATTAAATAACTTGCCTAAGGTTACAGAGTTATATGAAAATATGCAGACCGATCCCTCAATCCCTCCTCTCTTCCGCCTCCCTTCGTTTTAAAGATTAAGATGATGACATTTTTCTGGACATCTCACAGAATGGTAATGAGAGGAAACAAAATGAGATATATGAAACTGTAAAGCCATAAGGAGCTTAAGAATCAAACTGTCATTGAAAAGTGGTTCTAATAAGCGACACTGTCCATTTCTGGCCAACTCAGACTTCCTGTTTCCCTCTGGAGAAACATGATGGCAACGAGGAGCTGGTGGACAATCACTTTGGGGACTCACCTCCACCACCATGGGATGAATTATTTACCAGCAATATCACCAGGCATGCCTGGGAGCAAATTATTGATTCCAGGTTCCATTTCTAATAGCATACGAGATTCCTCTGTCACACAGAAGGCAAAGTCAGACACAAATGATGTTTTGATGATTGCTTTTAAAGGAGATAATTAAGAGCTGGCATTTTAACAGAAGAATCTAACATATATGATCTAGCTCTGTCCACACTTCTAACCTGAACACTCTCCTGGACTGTTTGGACCCCTTCTAAATACGCATATTAAAGCCCTGTCCCTCAATGTGATGAGTTTTGGAGACACCTTGGGAGGTGATTAGATTTGCATGAAGTCATGAGGGTGGGGCTCCTGGATGGGATCAGATCAGTATCCTTTTAAGTAGAGGAAGAAAGACCAGAATTCTCCCAGGCTTCACTGTGCGAATACACAGGAAGAAGCCAGCTTCCTGGAAGCCAGGGAGAAAGCCCTCAGCAGGAACCCAATCAGCCACTGCCTTGAATATGGACTTCTAATCTCCAGAAATATAAGATGTAAATTCCAGTTACTTAAGGCACCCAGTCTAAGGCATTTGGTTATGGCAAGATGAACTATGACAAATACATTTCAATTTTAATCTGCTCAGCTCTGGAAAAGATATATTTTTGCTGAGTTTTACTCCAGGGGCAAGGTAGGAAGGAGTTTGATGATTTGCTCAAGGCCAAAGGCCAAGAACAGACAGGATTTGGACAAGCATCCCCTTATTCAAATCCTATGCTTCTTCCATCAAGTTGTTTGGACTCTTGTTCATTGTATTTATTCACCCTGGGTCAGATTTAAAGGCCTTTAAAAAATTACTGGAGAATAAAAATCTACCTTCAGTACTTTAGAGGCCACATCTCCCTCTGTGGCCAATTATAACACTGGATTCGTTTGGTGGCCATTTCCTACAGAGTAAACTGTCTTCGGTTTGTTATCATTAGGAGGCCCTTTTTGGTGTGTGTGCTTGGGGACCATGCACCCACAGTTTGCAACAATCTGGGAAGGCCTAGCTTCTTGGCTCTCAGAAAACTAAATGATTTTAACTCTTTATATCAACTTGGATTGACACTTTGCACCCTGTCACTTCAAATTCAGGAATGGCTGAGTTAACTAGTGGACTAAAAAGAAAAGAAAGATATTTCTTCTTTGTCATGTGAAAATGTCATATGCTTTAATCCTGTTAAACCCCAGACCCCGAATTTATTTCTTGCTCCAAATCCTATTTCCAGAGTTGTGAAGTTTGAGGGTGTTTGTGTCTTGGAATGAATGTCTATAAAAATTACAAGGTTGATTTTCAAATCCATTAATAAATAACAGAATCAAAAGCTATTGAATTAACACACCCAAAGGACAGAGATTAAAAAAAAAATAGCTACACAAAGCCCATTCAGGAGGTGACCCTTTTTTATTGGACTAATTACAAGGAAGTATAAAAGGGCAAGCTTTTATTAATCAAGCTCTTTTCACTCAGCCATGAAGAACTGTGAGGCAGAAAAAAAGCAAAGGCAGAGTGTTAAAGTAAGCTTGATAATTAAATTCAGGATCAGGTGGATCAGACGGAAGGCCATAAAAGTCAGGTGGAGGTAGGAACTGAAATCCTAATCCTTTATAATACTATATGGTTCATGGAAATAAGAAGAGAAAGCAGCCTTATGTACTTTTTTTAGACCACCAATAGATTTACCTTTAAAAGAAAAGCAAAACACGACCAATAATTCTGCTGGGGTATTTTGCAGAATCTTGCCTTCCATGGCTGAAAGTACTTTCCTACATAACCTCATCTATTTATTATCACATCATCCCTGTGAAACACATGGGATCCAGTCTTGTCTGGGGTCACATTCTTTAGGGAGTGATAGAACAGTCACATCTCAGCTTCTGAAATTAAGACTGGTATTCCAACACTATTCTTCAAACATTTTGTCAAACGTAACATTTATAAATGGAGGAAAAGCAGAGATGATGTAACTAATGTTTAAAGGATTCTAACATGAAAAAACTTGCCTTCTGAATTTGAGTATTGCTACTTTTCTTGAAAATACTGAGTAAGGGGTGATGGAAATAGACATCAAAAAGTGGAAAGAAAACCACTCAGGTTGGGGGACAGAAGTTCCACTCTAATTTGATGTGCACACTTGGAACAAAGGATTTAAACTCTCTGGGCCTTAGTTTTCCCTCCAATAAGATGAAAATATTGAAAGAGAGGTGTTCATGGACTTCATGCCCTGATAGTGCTGAACTAGGCGCACAGGGAAAGATGATTCCCCTACTTGAAGGAAGGGTGGGAAGAACATCATCCTCAGGCCAAGGAACAAACACATAACTTGTAACAGGTGTGATAATACAGTTCATACAACACTGGATCAGAGTGGAAGAGGCTGATGGAGTAGGGGATTGCAGTTCTTAGAGAAAAGAGAATTTTTAAGATGAGATTTTTCCAGTTATTTCCTTGGTCATCAAAGTGTTTTGGATAACAAGGTCAGTGTGGCTGTAACTGCAAGATGGGTAAGATTTATGGAAGTGAGTTGGGAAGGCGGAAGCATGGTGTGACACAAGGGACCTCAGATGTCTGTAAAGGGCATTGTGTGTTGGTGAGGGCTTTGGACTTCCAAATGTGATGGAATACCAGAGTTGCAAGGAGAGGAGCAATCCCACCTGCATTATACAGTGATTGCTGCAGACATGGTGAGGACTCTGTTCCAAGGGAGTAGAAAGAACCTGGTGGGAAGAGACCAGTGAGGAGCTCACGGTAACATGTTATGCAAGAGATGAAGAGGTGCACAGGCTGAGAGAGTCAAGGCCATGAGGCATACTCAGAAGGAGTGGGAGGCCTAGGATCAAACGGCGTGGGCTTTGACAGGTGGAGTTACGATGAGGTTTCTAGCTTGGGTAATTCTGAAGATGGCAAACGGAAAGAAAATTGAGCTTGGGGGTTATGAACAAATACATTCAATGACTCTTCTAGTTCAAAAACCTTTCCACAGAAGAAAGAGGCCAGGGTAGTTGGTGTTTTGGGAAAAGAGGCCCTCCTGAACTACAATCCATTTATTTAGTTGCAGTTAAGTGACTTCTGAAGCTGTCCTGGAAAGGACATACACTAGGAGCGGCAGGGGGGGGATGATATTTTAAAGTGGGCTGTGACAGGAAAGCCCACTTTAAAATAGAGCAAAGAGGGGGATAAAGGGTAGGAAGAAATCCTAGGAGACTGGAGGGTGGGAATATGGGGGAACCATCTCAGAAGGAGATCTCTGTCCTCCATGAGATATCCATTTAACTCAGGAGTTCTTCTGGGGGAAATAGCAACAGGGTGAACCCAAGCTGGGCATCCATGATATGGCATTAGCCCTGGATAACTAGGTATATATACATCGGCTCTTGAATGTTTGATAATGTTTCCCCCTCAATTGTATCTCCATATCCATCTAATAAATTAAAAAAAATAAAAATAAAATAAAATAGAGCAAAGAGCTAGAAATAGAGCAAAGACATAGGAAGAGACTTACAGTCCTTTGCACCCTGAGGACACATGCAGGCTGCCTCTTCTAGCTCTGTCCGGTTATCGGTGGGCATGTGCAGCCGGATCACTATACTTCTTTATTTATAATCAACAGTGCTGGGATGCAAAAAGTTTTATCTTCAGATTTTCTTCATCTCAAAAGCTTTTTGTCTGTCCCCATCCATAACCACAAGTTGCTCACATAAAAAATGAGGCAGCAGCATCTTTGACTCTTTTCTTTCCTTCATTTCTTCCATAAGCAACGGCTGAAGCTGCCTTCAGCACACTCCCTCATTCCTTCTCCTTCCCGCTTGCCACTGATGCCACTCTGGTCAAAGCTGGCACCGCCCTCTGCCCTTCTGTGCAAGCACAGCCTCAGCCTCCCACTCACTCGCCTGCTCCTCAATACAATCCTTTCCCACAGAGCAGCCAGACTAAGCCTTGACCACAGAAATCCAATCATTTCACTCCCAAAACCTTCCCGTGGCACCTGGTGCCCCCACCCCGTGCACCCTATGTTTCATTTCCTGCCAATCTCTCTGACCTTGTCTTATTTTATTTTTTGGTTCTCTGAATGTCTCAAGTCTTTTCCCATGTCGTGGCCTTTGTGTGAGCTGTTTCCAGCATCTGGAATAATTTCCCCGGATCCTCCTGCAGCTGGCCCCTTCTGGTCTGCCACCTCCTAGCTCCTGCATCGTGTCCTTCAGGTGGCTTTATTGGACTAAGCCCTCGGGTTGCTGCACAAGCTCCAGTCACAGCCCTGGATGTTCACGAGCACACTTATCACCACCAGACACCTGCGGGTTGTCCGTCTACCTTACTGCACTACATAAATCCCAGGAGGGCAGAAGCCTCGTGTGTCCTGTTAAAACAGTGTCCCCAGAGTGCGGCAATGTGGACTGCCCAGTCACAGTAATGGTGGATGAGGGAACAAATGAATGAACACAAATATTAATGCTAATGTATTTAAAAAAAAAGATAATTTCTGGTAATTAATCAATCCTGCATCTAAGCAGGATTGAAGTTTAATACAGGCTCTCAGAAAGTAAAAACGGCAAGTAAAGGCCCAGCTAGTGCCTTCTACAAAAGCAGAAGGTTTTTAAAATAAAGAGGCACTGTGATTGCTATGCTCACTGGCTAAAAGGTATTCTGTAATCTTCCGGTATTTCTTGAAGCCCTTTGCCCCTGAAAACCATCATAACAATCATCCACATTCAATCAAGCCTCCCGTTCGGGAGAGAGAGAGGCAGATGTGCAAACTCCCACCTCTCAGATTCTCTCATTTTTCAAGGCCAGTGTGTTTGTCCTAGTCCTCCTGGGGGCACCCTTCACAGAAAACAAAGTGCGAATAGCACCCCTTGGGGTTGTGCAGTATGGCAGTCCTGAAAAGAGATCAGCAAGCCCAAAAAGGCAGCACAAGATATCTGGCTGGCTCAGTGTCTTCATTTGGATGGATTTTCCAATTAAAAAAAAGTCCTGATAATTTTTTTTTAAAGTTAGGGATACGTACAGTCAATTCCTAATAACCAAAACGGCAGTGGAACACCTTGTATGTTATTCTGGAGAAGTGTGTTCCATCGAGGTGAGGTTTTAGCATAATTTAGGCAAAGCTTAGGGTCTCCTCTTACTGGTTTTCCCAGGACTCTGGGCCCTCACCTGGGACAAAGGAGAAGAGCATCAGCCACACAATCTGATGACAAGATTAGTCCTGGTGCAGCTCCTGAATTAATATTTGAAAAAGAAAGCTTATGTGTGGAAGAGACATCCTCTCCTAGCCAGGGCCATGATGACTTCCAAACAACTGTTTTAAGACTGTCCTATGTCCGAGACAGACTTCCAGCAATAGGACCTATGAACAGTAACAAGGCTACTGCTAGGAAGAATGGAAAAACCCACTCAGATCACCGGGATCTCACGGGGAACACTGGCATCAATCAATGGCAGGCAGGAGAGTGTGGAGGGAGTCCGGTCCATGTAGAGGTAGACTAAGGCACCCAGCTGCATTTCAGTTTTACATCATATCACACGAACGTCTAACTCTGAAAATCACTGCCCAGTATTCACAGTACATGTTCAAATTTTACCAGCTTTAAACTGTAGGTGGCAGCAACTTTCTTCTGTTCTGAACATGGCTGTCTTGGCCTTTGTTTCCTACCACCAACATAATTCCACACTTCCTTGTCTTTCACAAATAAATACTTCCTAGCCAGTGCAGTTTGGGGAAGATTACTGTAAGTCACTTTCACTGTAAGAAATCAGTTCATTCTTCAGTTAAGCTACAGGGTTCTTCAAAGAGCACAAAATAATTCTAGTCTAAAGTGAAAAATAATAGTATTTTCTTTTCTTTCTCCATTCCTACAAACTGCAAACGCTATGAAAAGTTATGTTTCATTTTCTTTACACTTCTGAGAAAAAAAAGGCAATGAGTAGAGGAATAAGAACATAGATGGAACTGGAGAGATTTCTATTTTATAATAGCATTAATCTAATCCTATGGGTGATTTAAATCATTGCTTCTCTACAGGATGTAACTTGATGTGTTCATTTATAAAGATGCTCCACACATATTAGAGAAGAGAATATTTATTTGGCTTTCACAGAAACTAAAGGAAACTAGCTGCTTCTATTTCTTGGACACTTATTATTTCTGCTTAGACTTAACATGCAGCCCTTCTGGAAAACATATTTACTTCATGTATTGAACCGCAGTCCAACCTACATCCACCCAAAGACTCAGGATCCTAAACTGTTGAGAGAAATGAAGTAAATTATAGCCTCATTTAAGGAGGTAATAAATGCTGGGCGTGTCAATGAATCACCTAGATGGTAGTAAAAAGATTCCTTTTACATCAAGTTGAAATTTGATGGTGGGCTAGGGTTTATGAAGCACTTTCTTCCAAGGTGATTCTATGAGGAGTTTTATCTCTTAGGCACTCTTCCCAAGATCCAATTTAAATACTTTGGGACGACATTATGCATTCATTCACTTAAAGAGAAATACTGATGTGTAGGAGGTATAAAGTCTACTTTAGTGGGTGGGAGTGTAGCCTAATGGTAGCACACGGGCTTAATATGTGTGAGGTCCTGGATTTAATCCCCAATGCTGCAATTTAAAAAATAGAAATTTTGAATAAGTAACAGATTCATGCCAGAACTCAAGATTTATGCATTTCATAGGAAGCTGCTCTGCTTTCTGCCTATTTTAGGTCAATCATGAGAACTATGTATGTTTGGATTAAAAAGGACTTTTTAAAAAATATGTGGTTGAAAGGCAGACTCTGGAGAAATGAAGATTCAAGGTGATTAAGATCAAACACTAAGTTTCAAAGAGAAGGGGTTTGGGTCTGTTCTGACTAAGCATCCTGAAGTTTTGGCTATGTAGTATTCAAGAGTAAGACCTTGACTAGGTGTGGTGGTGCACACCTGTGATCCCAGTGACTTAGGAAGCTGAGGCAGGAGGACCTCAAGTTCAAAGTTAGTTTCAACAACTTAGGGAGGTTCATAAGCAGCATAGTGAAACCCCGTCTCAAAATAAAAATAAAAAGGGTTGGGGATATTGCTCAGTGGTTAAGAGCCCCTGGGTTTAATCTTCAATTTGAAAAAAAAAAAAAGAGTAAGCTCTGAGAGAAGCCACTTATTTCAGTTATTAATAATAGTATACTTTTTAAAATTATCCAAACCTTAAGAAACTACGTCTTAAAAGAGAAAACATGAAAGTTCCTAACTGTGGAAAAACTACTGCCCTTAGTGACATCTTCTAGAAGGACAAATGGATGGTGCTAGTGTATGTGGAGGAGCATTTCCTGTCCTTATTTGGTACTAACCCCTTCAGTTGGAAAATAACCCCCTCCTCCTGCGCCCTCAGTGGGACTGCTAACCAAGGGCTGCTGTCTCCTATGGCCAAAGGTTGAGCGCCTGCCTGAGGCTGAGACTGATCATATGTGGCCACACTCTGGCTTCCGCCGTTTTGATTTCCAGTAGGTGACATAAAGGAGTTGGAGCTAACGCACTCAAGGCCTGTGCCAGCCAATGAACTGTGCGCCCTGGACTCTGGGTGCCGTCCTGGTTCCTGTGATGGCTGACTCTGCTCCTCTGCTTTCTCTTTGACTCTGTAACTTACCTTATATCCTTCTGAAAAACTACCTTTTGCTTAATGCGGCCAGATTCAGTTAGTTTCCATTACTTCCAACAAAAGAACCCTATCTGATAAAGAAGACTAAGCTAAATGAAAATTTAGAAAGAGATAATGGCTATAAGTGGACACTGGGCTCTGGCAGGCCTGGCAGCCCTCCAACTGCATTCGAGCTGAGGGATCCAGTCGTGATCAATGCTGGTGTGATTCTGGGCTGGTTTAAGTATTTTGAAAAATATACTACCAATTGCATTTATAAAACTGATTAAAAGAAATAAAGATAATTACAAGGGTACTGGTCTTCTTACCTTAGGTATTCTAGTGCCACATCAAGAAACACAATAAATAGCCAAAAAAGAAATGACTGAGAAACTTTATGAAAATCTAGTGGCCAATTGAGAAAATTGTGGAGTATTCTCAGCATATTCATGAACACATTAAGATTTTTGATTGGGTTCCAATTTCTTTCAAATACATATTTAGAAGACATCTATGACTCATACTGGATAGTCAATTTTTAAGCCCAAATATACCTACTTAATAATATTACAAAAGAACTGTCTCATGATATAAATATACAAAAAGTTTGTTCTTAATTTTAATGACTGGCACTAGTGCTGTTATAGATACACATATTTCTTCACTTCTAAGAAAATTAAGCAAGGTTTTCATGTACTATATATTAATGACTTTCCTTGTTCTTAAGGTTTTATTATAGCATGACCAATATTTTAAAATTTAATACCTGAATAAGCTTAACAGGGAGGAAGGGGATTGCAATAGATAATAACTCATGTTGCATAATTTAAAACTCTGTTTAAGTAGCTTTTCCAGAGTAAATCATGATTCCAGATTGGATGAATTTTAAATATCCTTTGCTGTATAAAACCAACCTAAAAATTAACAATTATATGCAAATATGCTACAAATCCCAGAATTGCAAACAAATCATTTTGGATTATGAACTAATATCTCTCAGTCATGTCATAATTAGTTCAGATGACAGAGTTCTGTTACTTGATAGTCTGACACCTGACTTCAGTGTAAGGAATCAATAAGGAATTTACAGACATGTATAACAGGTTCATTATCTGATTTTCCATACAACACTGATATAATTCTGAGCTGTTGGTTGCTAAAAACAAAATACTCATGGATTTTTAAAAGAAAAATGTCTCAGAAGTGGTCATCTCTATGCACAGCATGATCCTAATTCTATAATTAGATAAATAATTGCAAAAAAATAACCTACTTTAATTTCCTTCCCAAATCATCTTTACTTGACTAAGGCAATACTGGAGACAAAATCAGCTGACACTGTCAGGAATGTGAACCACTTTTATCATGGAGGTCCCATATTGAAATTCTGGGTCACCAAGAATTTAAGAAAATTAGGCCAAAGTTCTTTAATAATGTCAATTTGGAAGAAGGATAGCAATTTTTTTGGGGGGGGGTTACTGGGGATTGAACCCAGTTGCTTTACTACTGAGCCACATCCCTAGTTCTCCTCATTTTTAAAATTTTGAAACAGGGTCTCACTGAATTTATGGTCTTCCTGCCTAAGCCTCCAATGTCACTGGAGTTATAGGCATGCACTGCAGGGACCAGCAAGTGGTTACAAAGAAACACTAGAAGATTTGGGTTTATTTATTTTGTGGTGCTGAGGGATGACCTGGGACCTCACGCATGCTAGGAAAGCACTCTCCCATTGGGTCACATCTCCAGCCCTGAACCCCTACAGCCTACTGTCATCAAGCTAAATTTGAGGATGTGGTTGAAGTAATTAAGGACTCCAATAGCCTATACTATGTTAGAACATAAAAAAAACATGGATTTAGAGGAAAGTGAATTTGGAAATGACTTCTCCCGAGGCACTTCTTTCTACCGCAATTCAGTACATACAGGGAATGTGCAAAAAGTTCATGATGACATCAACTAATGGCCCATTTTCTGATTCTGTTATCAAACATGAGAGGGAGCACACATCCAAACCAAACCTAAAGGGAAACCCCTGTTACATAGCTGTCAATACATATGGGTTCAAAACAAAACCAAACCACAGCAAGCAACCCACACGGGCCAGGCGTTCTGGAACAAGAAGTTTCACATATTGAAGTCCACATGGATTATAATTTTCTGCTCTACAAATCAAGAAGCAAGGCAGTGGATTACTCTGGTAATTCAAAGAACACGATCAATACTATCTATGAATGTTGAGTTTGCAAGGAGCTACAAGATGGTGAGTGGACACTTTGGCAGGGGGTGTGTGCCACATGTTGGTGTAAGCAGCAAGATCCTCACCAAGCCTTTCCCATTCTTCCTGCTCCATGTATCAATCAAAAGAGAACTGCCCAGGCAAAAGCCTTCTGCTTAGTTTGTGATGAATTAAACATTCATCTGCTTTTGGTCTCCACACTGGAGACAACTGCCACATGGTGGAAAGACTGCTGGACAGGTGTGCTGGACTTGGACTTATGCCCAGGTTTGACGCGTTACATTTTTGTCTGGGGGCCTCTGTTGCTAACATATGGAGTAAAGAAACAGATCTGAACTTGGTGATGCATATATATATATATATATTTTTTTTTTTTAACATCTCAGAAAGTGTAAATTTGGCAATGCTTGCTATCCCCTAAAAAGACTGGTTCTACATTAGTTCTCTGAAAGCAACAAATTCAGTGCCTTCCTCTATTATGGGGGGGAAAAGTTTAAAAAAGAAAGAATGCATGCTATTATTTTTATGGCAAAAATTCATCCTACTTATATTCCTCAAGAAGATTCCATAAAGTCATTCCTAACATTTGTAACTGTATGTAGATAAATATTTAAGTTCATTGTAGCACTATATCTCCGACATTAAAACATTCAATTGTGAAAAGGTTCTTTTGGCCCTCTGAAAAATTCGTGACTCAAAATGTTCACACATCCAAATGTTAAATGCGATTCACATCCAGACTGCATCATAATTTGCATAGAGACTCTATTAGAACTGGAACTGTTTTGTGTATATGGCTATATAAAAATCTCAGGCATGTTGGAAGGAAACAAATCATAGCCGAGACTGGTGGTGGCAGCATTCAGTTGGTTAGGGAAATTACTTCTGTTTTACTGATGACAATTTTGATTAATAAACAGAATGCTTTATTTTCTATGTCATCATTAAAATAGCCCATAAAAACTCTGTTATGTGACATTCACACCAATGTTATGTAACAGCTTTTGGCCAATGTTTTGGGGACACACACAACACAGCCACCAACACCATCATCAAGCAAGGACATATGGGCAAGTCCTTTAAAACTGTAGGAATGGAGCAGGTGGTGCAGGAAGCATAGAGGAGGGAGAAGGGGTGAGAAGGATGAACATATACAGTTGTGCATTTATTTGGGACACTCACACTGATCCTAGGAATTTCTGGACACTCAAATCAACCTCAATGTCCAGTTCACAGATACTACCCAGCATGCCTCTCCCTATCCTATCTAGCCTAACATACACAGCAAAGCATAGATTCCAGATCTCTATTTTATCTTTGGTAATAAAAGGGCACGTATGTGACTTGGAAATAGTCACTCTCTTGTGCATTGAATATCAGAATATAATAGCGTTAAGCAAAAAGATCTACAAAGAACACATTGATCTTCATAATTAACACTTTTTTTTTGAGAGAGAGAGAAAGACAGAATAAATCAGTTTTATTTATTTTCCATCTGGTTTTTGTTTTTCTGATACTTAGTTGTGTATGTGGTGCTGGGGTTCGAACCTGGGTCCTTGTGCATGCCAGGCAAGCACTCCACCACTGAGCCACTGCTGCAGTTTATAATCAACTCTTTAATAATAAATTTTCTTTATTTCCCTCAAACACAGTAAGAAAAGAATAGCAAATGCTCTAAAAAAGGTTCCTATGGAGAAGGGCATAACGTGCCACCCCAAACACGCCAGTTTGGCATGCGGATTATTATGTGCTGAAGGCAACTCAAAAGAAGCAGACATAAGAAAAACTCTCCTTTCCCTGCCACCTCTTCTGGGAAGGGCTGGATGGCTCCTATCATGAGGGAGAATTTTCCATATGAATCGGGGATGGCATCAGAGGAATGTGTAGGGCCAGATACTAATCTGTAGTTAGTATCTTACTAACTAGCCTTTACTTCCCATCAGCTTCCCCTGTTGGTTTACCTTCCCAGGATTTGCCACCCCAGTGGTCACTTCTCTAAAAAAATTACTGTTCTTTTGTAAAGATGCTACATAAGCCTAGGTTCTAATCACCCCTGAGATGCTCATCTCTGGGTATTCCCCAATGTACGTGTGATGTGCATATTAACAAACTTCTCTTCACTTTGACTAATCTGTCTTTTGTTTGATTTGTAGGGCCCTAACCACTGATCATAAAATGGGTACAAGGAAAAATTTTTTTTGCTCCCGTCCAGCCATTTCTGGACAAAGGAAGGAATGGTCACCTCCACTTAGGGCCAACAGTTAAGGAAAGAGGAATGAGGTCCAATGCATACAACAGAAAGAAATCCACATGGCTGAACCCTGGGGATCATCAATCCTTAAATCAGCAAATATTCCTACTAGTATGGCGGTCCTGAGGCAAAAGACACTCCAAGGGACAGAGTTCGTATCTGGCCTGACCTGTTGCCTATGATTAATTCTATATTAAATGAGTTGTGTTAGCATCCCTATTGGGGTGCTAATACACACTGCAACAAGTTCTTATCACCATTTCTTTAATTCCTGGTAGGTGGCACACGGTTCCAACCTGGCCACATCTTAGCATCTGTCATGGATTCTGTATACCACGGTACTTGCTCTTCTCTGGGTGTGAGCACTGTGAGCACATTTCTTTCTGTTCCAGCAGATTCTGGTTGCCTTGAACAGACATTCTTGTCCACACATTTCTTCAGCTCAGAGGAAATGCTGCCACATAAAAGAGTTCAACAGACGCCAACAGACGCCACCTTTATCAACACTATGCAGTGGAAAACATGACTTGAAATTTTAAGCTCTAACAATCCACACCAGCTTGGTAATTGTTGACCACGGAAATTGACTTTCAGAGCCTGCCCAATGTCATGCATTACCTGTGACTTAAAGGTAACCTCATGTCTTTTTATCTTTTGCTGAATTCTAATTGCTTATATGATGCACAATATTTTTTGTACTGAATGGGGTATTTGCTAACCCACCAGCACAGAATCGCCATACCTAAATCACAAGTGTTTAAGGATCTAACTCGAGCCAGAGCTAAGTTAGCGATGAACTTGATATCTAATTCTATAAATTATCCCATACTACCATTCTGAGGACAGCATCTATCTCTTTCCCTTCCCCTCTATTGCTAGATGAGTATTTAAAATTTCTGAATTTTTCACAGCCAATATTTCACAAAGAAATACCAAATGTTTATCACTTCACTAGGAGAGGCTGGGTGATTCATGGGACCGCTTCCTGGCTAGGTGATTTATTCCATATACCAGTCTCACAGTATTTACCTAAGGAAGATTCAGGGTAGTATGTATCATAGAAATTTTCGTTAACTCCTGACCAAATAAAGTGTACATATTGAAACCCATGTATGCTCCTGCTATAGTCAATTCAGAAACATTTTCAGGATTTTGTACATGCATTTCAATTTAGAAAGGAGGCACTAGCTCAACTCTCTGCTTCCCTACAAATTCTGGGTCTTCCTCAAATGCTTTCTTCTCCGGGATGGATTTTCTGACAGCCTCTTCCTTCATTTATATTGCCCCCTTCCTCTATTCTCCACTCTCAAACCAGTCGTAAATTGAGTTGGTAAGTTCTCGCTCTGAACACTGTAGTATAAATATATATCCTTAGAGAATTATCCAAATTGTATTATACATTATGTGCTTATTGTAAAATATGTGTTTGTCATCAATACGTGCGCCCAGGGAAGAGATGAGCTCAGAAAACTTGAGGGGTCTCTCCTCTGCACACTATCTCGCTCACACAACCCCTTGAGAGGAGAAATCACATTTTATTTATCTTTCTAATCTAGTGCTTTTGACAGTGACTGGGCCTGTAAATAAGTGTTGCTGAATAAATAAAAGTTGAATTTTCTCAAGGTTAATAGTAAAAGTTCTTCTTGTTTATCAAGAATTACTTCTCTGAGGCTGGAGCGGTGGCTTGGAGGTTGCAGCGCTTGCCCGGCACGCACGAATACCCGGGTTCAAACCCCAGCACCACCCCTAGCACTACATACACAACTAAGTGTCCGAGCAACGAAAGCCATGTAAAAAACTCAATAAAAATTGATTCTCTCTGTCTCTCACTATCCTTCTCTCTTTAAACAAACAAAAAAACTAATTCTCTGGATGTTAGGGGGCAAACAGATGTGAATGGTGGAAATATAAGATTAAGAGAATAATCCTATAAAATGGGCCCACTGTGCTGACCACCCCCACCCATGCTTTCTTTTCCAAGAAGCAATTTCCCTGCAGCCCTTTCTGTCCTTCGTGGACAGGCTATGTCACATTCCTCAGTAAACTACCTATTATCTGCAGGAGAAATGAAGGCCTGAAATACTGTCTATAAGAGATCCAAGTTACCCTAAAGAGGCAGACTTTTGTGATCCTTTTCATAAACCAGATCCTGAAACTCTGGGAGATAAAGATAATTCCTTCTAATTAGAAAATCTGTAAGAATGCATGGTTAAGAATACAATTAGAATCAGTCAGCATGGGCCAAGGTGGTCTAGCATTGCCCCAGCAGTGAGGACCTGAAAGTCTGATGCCATCTTGCTGGGCAGCACTCTCTGGTAACTTCTCTGGGATCCCTAATAAAAGTGTAGTGTAGGAGAAGCATTGTCCCTCTCCTGAGAGGACCCATTCTCTTGAGAGTGTCCCCTTTCTCTTTCACTGACCCTTCAATAACCCATGCCTATTACTCTGAGGGCATGTGAGAAACCTTTCTGACTTGATTACAAGAACTGAAGTTTAAAGGGGAGTCTGCGCTGCCTCAGTTTCCCAGAAGGTCCCAGCTCTGTAAGATGGAGATAAAAGTAGTTTAAACTTACTAACCAAAAAATATGCTATGAATCATGTAGGTGCAAGTGTTCATTACTCCAGTAGTCCAGAAAGCAAAAGTGAAGAAAATTTGTTATTTACTCAGAGTTTCAATCTGGCCATTGAGAACCAAGTTGGAGAACCTGGATCTCAAGAATGAGAGTTCTTTTCTCACTCCTTGGCTCCTTGTTTCTCACTGGAGCACCTCACACTCTGTGCCTAATGAAGTTCCTTCAGTACAATGTGCCTTGGACTGAGAAGGAACACAAATTCCACGCAGTGAAAGAGGGACCTGACTTCTTCCTTTCATGTAATGACCACCAGCATTGGTCCCTCAGCTTTCTAGGTTCCACAGAGGACAGTACGCTTTAGCAACTGGGAGAGACCATGAAAGATGCCCCAGTTTTTAGGCCGTGTGTAAGCAAATGGCTCTCTCTTCTGTGCTGCATTTCCCCCTCTGTGAAAAAGAAAAGCATAATATTTAACAACACCACCATGCTATTGTGAGGGTTAATTAGATTTAATGGGGGAAGGGAGGAGAGCTGATTAGGTACCATTCAAATTCAAAGTGTCATTATTTTGTGACTAAAAATAATCCTGATTTAAGAATAAAATTAATTTGGAAGCTCAATCTTTGGTAATCATCTTCCAATACTTAAAAAGAAAGCCAGAGTTCCTAATCAAATACCATTTTAGGTATACCCAAGAAAGGAAACTGGAAATCTGTGAATTTCCATTCATCTTTGAAGCAACATCCAACCCAGTTCAATTCTTTCTTTTTTTGTTTCTTTCCTCTTCCTTTTATGATACAGTTTGTGTGGGAAGGTTAGTTTTGTGGACTGGAGTTATGTAAAAAAACATAAGCTTTGAACCAATACTATTTTGCTTTTCTTTCTTTTACATGATACATTTGTAAAATCCTTTAAATTACCTCTTTAAAGAATCAATAATCAATGTTTTGTGGTAAAATAACTTCTCATAAATTCCAGTTTTTAAATATAAGAAATAAATAGCCAATAAAAAAATTCTTAGTAATTTCTCCAAATCACCAAAATTAATACAACAGACTAAATAACTGTGAAAATCTTCATGAGAAACTGCATTTGGTACCTGAGAAAAATCTAGGGTGTTAAGTAACTCTCATTAAAGAAAGGAAACATTCTTTTAAAAGTTAATAGCTGATAATTTGGAGAGGTGAGATTGTATCTGTTAGGAAAAAAATTCAGCACTCAAGACTTTTTGCTATGTGAAGAGTTTGGGCTAGAAAGGAATTATACCAAGTGGTCCAACTAGTATATTGTCTAGTTATTATCTGTATAACATAAGGAATTATCTTGACATTAACACAGACCTATTAAGACTCCTCATAACACTTGACAAATAGATATTACATACTCACCAAGCAAACTTCTGGTTATTCATTCGATTTCCCCGGACCCTTGATACTGGGGATGGATGTACCCTGTAGGCAAATGAAAATAATCTACTCATTGAAAATGTACATTTCCGATTGCAAGAGAAAAAAAATCTGTTTTTATAAATAATTTCTTCTAGGTTTGCTTCATATAAAATCGCCCAGGATTTAATCACCTCTTAGTTAAATGGATGCAATTCAGTTCCTGGGCTGAAGATCTATAAGCATTCCTTCTTTCTTTATGGATCCCAAATAATAAGGGTTTGTCACAAAGTTCACTGGGAAGCTCCCAAAAGCAGGACCACCAAGTTTTAATGAACTAAGGCACACATTCATTCCAACAGTTACTGAAAACCTAATCCTTGCCAGGTGTAGGAATGGGTAAACTTTAGTTAAGATCTGGTGCCAGCCCTCAATAGCCCTCTTCAATATACCTGTCCCCAGGAGGGGTGCGCAGACAGAAGGTAAAGGGTTAGGGTGTAGCTCAAGGGCAGAGCTCTCTGCCTAGCATGCACAAGGCCAGGGTTCAATCCCCAACACCACACACACGCAAAGGAGACAAGAGACAGCCAAGTGCCCACTCCTCCAGGGGACTTCTACATTTCAAGTCCTGGAAAGCAAGAAAACCATATCCAAATGTCTAGGAACAGAGACTGTGGGAACAGGTGAGGCGGGAAGGGTGAGATGGGAGTCTGCAGAAGAAAGGCCTTCTGGAAATGGTGCTGTACAGGTTGGCTTTGAGGAAGGCCAATCACTCCAGTAGCCAATAAGGACAATTGTGTAAAAAATCAGAACAAGGTGGTAAATTCTGGCGCCGGTGTTCAAGAAAGGGGGGGCCAGACCTAAAAACAGCTGAGCAAAAACCCTTTTATTGGGATTGGTGACTCCTGGGCCAGTTTCACCTGCACCGCCATAGTGAGGGAGGGCAGGGGAGGTGATGGCGGGCAAGGGAAATGGCATGCACCAGGCTGGGTAGCGACTTTATAATCTGGGATGAGCAGAGGAAGTTTGTGGGCCTTGTCCTCCGGGATTGGCTGGTGACTCCAACAATGATCGGGGGACTGCCAGCCATCATGGGACTGATTGGTTGTTCCTTGCCTGACGCCCTGCCCCTGCCACTTGGAATTGCCCTAACAAAGTGCAGTGCAGAATACAAGGCTCCGCAAGTGTCTGGCTTTGGAGTCCTGTAGGGCTGGAGTTGAGAGCTTTCAGGAACTGCTGATATGGACCCATCCGGAGCCAGCTGCTGGACCTCCAGCTCTTCCTGAGTCACCAACTGGCAGAACAGGCCCTCCTCCCAGCTTCCCTGATGCCAACTCTCACCTTTCCCAAGATCCGTGCGGTCCAAGGTGCCTTTTAGCCTGTGTTGGCTTCCCTCTTTATGCTTCAAGCATTACTTTTATTCACAAGACAAGAAAGAAAGAAAACAGGTCCTCCAAGAGAACCCCAATTCCTCCTTCCTACTATACAGTTCCAGCCCCAGCAAGGCTGAAGGCAGTCTTTCCCTAACCATGCCCCCACCCCCAGCCAGACTGCACTTTGCACTCTGAATGCTTATTTCTTCCAACATCTCTTATTAACATTCTTTTCCTCACAGGCTTCTCAAAGGCTGGTGCAGCTGAGCTGCTCAGCACAGATTTTCTGCTCCGCATGGGGGAGGGGGTGTTAATCATGCAGAAAGATGGAGGGAGGCCAGACAGCCCCTCTGGTGAGCTGCCTCTTTCAAGCACAGCCCACTTCCTGCTGTTTTGCAGCTACAAGAATCACCTGTTGGTATTGGCATCCTGCCAAACTGGGGCCTAACGGAAATGACAGACTCAGCTAGAAATGAGAGCCAGCTCATATTCCAGCACCCCAAGCTGGGGGTGGGGGGAGAGAGATACCATATAATAAAAATGCATAGGACTTACACAAAACTACTCTTTCTGTCTGCTTGAAATAGAATCCTGCAAATGGACATTTGAGCCAAAACAATTTCTTCCCAGATAAAGTCCCCTGACTTCGGAAAAATGCTGAAAACCCTCCTGAACTTTACCTATATCCTCCCCAAGGTATCAGAATCCTAACTGTTAATAAAGTTTGGAGAAGTAATCAGGCCCAAGTACTTCCAGTTCTTTAATTCACTCTATTTCCTTTAAACTTTTACTGCTTTTATTACTCCCTCCTTAACCCTAAAAGCACAAAGAAACTTTTCTTTTCACCTAGATAGAAGCAATCTTATGGTGCTGCTTATCACACACGTTGGTGGAGAAAAATGATGCTTAATCTATAATTAGAATACTCTATAAGTATTTGCATCTTTTAGAAAAATTTCATTGATCACAGATCAAATACCATAAATGAATAATTTCTATACTGGCTTAGCAGTCTCAGGAAAATAATTCCTCAGGAAAGTATTACAAAAAGAATTTCTGATTGTGAGTATATGACTAAATAATCCTAAGGTTTCTTAAGTTAGAAAGATACATCAAGAAAGATTTTCCTCCTCAAAAGGAGCACATTGATAATCTGGAGTTTACTTCACCCAAAAAGACAGACCACAAAGCTTGTACTTCAGCTCATTTATTTCCTCAAAAGGATTTGCAGAGGTTTCCTAAGCTCAGTCTTTAAATTATGGCACTGTTTGCTATCATTTGCCTTTTTGCCACATACAACAGCCAGGCAGGTAGCAAAGTCAAAACCCCAGTAGGAGAAAGCACCACCTAATCTGCATGTCATGCATTATTCATGACCTCCTGATTCCTGCACCTGCATCCAGGCAGGAAGCTAGCAGGGAACGTTCATCACTCTCCTCTCAGCCCCACACAGGCTGTGTTACTCGAAGTCACTTTGCTGTATAAGTAAGGGCTTCAGGCCTTAGGACTACTGGAGGTGAAAAGAAAGGAACACCAGTCTGAAGAAGAGGGTGACATTGGTGGTTGTGACATACTGGCTCTACGGAAAGTGACAGCTCACCTCAGATGGAAATGCTTTTGTTGGGTGATTTGCATTATATAGCTACAAGAAGTCCCATCATTAATGGCAGGGATACCAATTGTTCTATTAATATACACTTCTGCATCTTAAGCACACTGCATATTTATGATTTCACCCAATTCGGGGCTTAATCTAGGTCTCTTGCTAAGTGTCAAAACATACAAATGACTCTTCTTGGAGTACAAGCACCAAAACACTTGATTCTCAAGTCTGTGACAACTTATACCTAATCCTATCACCCCTGGCAGGGCTGGGGTGACTTGGTTAAGAGAGCAAACTGTATAATCAGTCTGTCTGGGACTGAATCGCAGCTCCACCCTTGACCAACAACGTCATCTTTGGGAAAGCCACTTGACCTTCCTGGGCCTATTTCATCTGTACAAATGAAGGCAATACTGTCAGGTGCTACATAAAAATGTTTCAATGATTGTGCGTAGAACGGTGGTTCCAAAGGATCATAATGATAAAGGAGCTGAAAACTTCCTACTCTCTAGTGACATTACAGCCATCACGATGTCACAGCATAATGACACTCAACAACTCAACGTTTGTGGTTATACTGTTGTAAGTGAACCTACTGTGCTGCTAGTGGTATAAGAGCAGAGCTCACATAGTCAGCTACAGTATATAATATTCAATAATGATAATAAAGGACTGTATTACTAGTTTATTAATAATATTAATTAATTAATATAATATTAATAATACTATACTTTTTTTTGGTGCCAAGAATTGAACCCAGGGGTCTTTAATCTCTGAGACACATCCCCAACCCTTTTTTATTTTTTCATTTTGAGACCGAGTCATGCTTGGTTGCTTAGGGTCTTGCTAAGGTGCTGAGGCTGGCCTTGAACTTGCTCTCTCCATTTATCTCACCCCCCTACATCACTGGGATTACAGGTGTGCACCACCATGCCTGGTTGTACTACAATTTTTTATCATTATTTTGGAGTGTACTCCTACTTATTAAAAAGTTTACTGTAAAACAGTATGTTTTCCACCAGCAGCAGCCCCAGACATCTCATATTTACCAAGTCCTAATTGCATCAGAAACCATGCCAGTGATTAAAGATGACATTCACACAATGATGAAATGACGTAAGGATGCTTTTCTCTGAATGTGGCCCTGATGTTAAGCAATGCAGCCATAGTGCTGACCACTTCCTAGGACTGTGAGATGTAGATGAGTTAACAGACGATGTTTAGAACAATGTTTAGCACCCAGGAAGCAGGATATGTGCTATTACCCTAGCTATCACCACCAACAAGGCTGATGAGATTGGGAGGGACGGGGAGATGGAACTGGAGTATCTAGTTTCAGATGACTGAGATTACGGATGTGCTCTATTTTATACACCTTAAGGACAGGGAACAACAAAGAGAAATGAACACATCCAGACTAAGATGAGCCATAACTACGGTTTATAAGGTATAGCTTATTCTCTGGCATCTCATTTGTTGTTCTTTACTACAAGATATGGATTCTGTTTACTGAAATGCATAGCATTTCAAGTATGACCAATCAAGGGACAGTGATGAGAGCAATACACATTTATACCTATCTACTGAGCCCTTACTACATGCCTGGTATCATGTGAAATGCATTAGACACTTTATCTTAATTTATCCACCTATCATTATTGCCTGCATTTTATTTTTAAGAAAATTGGGTTGGAAGAGTTAGGCTACTTGCCAGGGTTGCACTGGTGCTGAAGAGCAAAGTCAGAACTTGAACACACTTGTGCCAGACGTTTTCTCCTCCAGCACGTCACCCATGCTGACAGACTCTTGGATACTCCCCGACTCTAGCCCAGAGGGTGCGATAACATGAATTAGCACCAGGGACTTTAATGAGAGACTAAGCGTTTATTTAAGCCCAATTGAACATTCTAACACGGAAGTAGATATAAGGTGGCAGAAACAGTTTTCTTGAACTAAAATTGGCATAGGACTAAATATAGCCTGTGTGACGGAATACCGTCTAATGACAAGCTGAACACACCATGTGTTGCCCATAGGATCCTAGGTACCATCCAGCCTAAGAGCACGGAAAGATATGCCCTCAAGGTCTATGTGAGCACACCCTGATATTCACACAACAAAATCACCTAATGACATGTTTTTCAGAATGTAGCCCTGTTAAGTGATTCATGACTGTATTAAGCACTGAAGGTGCCTAAGAAATACACTCAGTAACAGGCTTTGTTCTCCCTTTAATTATTTATGAAAGTCCTTTATTAGGTTAGCACTGTTATTTAAATGTCTAATTGCAGAAATTAATTCTAGCTATATCTTCACACTTCCTCACTTGTTGTTTTCTCTAGAATCCAACCCAGTTTCGTTTGCATCCACAACTCTCTGGTGAAACTACTCGTTTCATGGTCATTCCTAGCTTCCATGTAATCAGATCTCCCAGTTCTCAGTCTTCAACTTTGCTAGCATCACTCACCACCCCATCCCTGAGCAGCTTCCTTCATTCCACGGCACTTTTGTTCTTCAGCTTTCCTCTTCCTTCTTTTCCTATGCTTGGACTCTTCCTTCTATCTTCCTTCATCTCCAAATACTGATGTGGCCTAGGGGTCACCTTCCGTTGAACTCTTGTCCCACATTAACATCCTGAAGCTGAATGCGTCTTCAGTATAGCTCCCCTCACAAACTTGTCACCCACATAAGGATGAGGGCCCACTATGTGTCAGGTAATGGAGATAAGGTAGTAAGAAAAAAGGGAAAAGCTACCTTGTCCCGTTGAGACATAATTTGAGATGGTCAAAATACACTAAGCACACTCACCAATGTCATCTTCATTTAATGCATGCTGAGTGCCCTGCGGTATGAGGACTAAGAACAAACTGACCTAGAGATGGGGCAGGGGAGGTCTCTTAGAGTCAGGCATCAGCTACACAGGTGAGACAGGAGGGAGGACATCTGGTGTTGGTGTCTCTGCCCCAGAAAGCAGGAGGGGATAGGGCCAGCATTAACTAATAAAACTGTGTGCCAAATTCTCTTTTCTTAGAATTCCTCCTTCTGTAGCTGTAGAGAAGAAATAAATTTTGTTGTTCTCTTCAAAATGCTGTATTTTAAACACAATTTGCCCTAACCCTTATCTTGAAGTTTCTATGGCATTAGAGTTACAGTAGTCTGGGCTCAGTGGTGCACGCTGTAATCCCAGCAGCTTGGGAGCCGGAGACAGGAGGATAGCAAGTTCCAAGATAGCTATAGTTTAGCAAGGACCTAAGCAACTTCGCAAGACCCTGTCTCAAAAATAAATAAATAAATAAAATAAAATGAAAAGTCAAATAAAATAAAAAGGCTGGGGATGTGGCTCAGTGGTTGAGTGACCCAGGGTTCCATCCCCAGTACCCGACCCCCCCCCCCAAAAAATAAGTTATAGCAAACAGTGAAAAAAATGATTTTAATATTAACTCTGTATGGGGTTTATATTCTCTCCTTTTTTTTATACTAACACCAGTGCCTTTTCATGAGAAACAATGATAAGTACAAATAGGGGGAAAAGAACTTTAAAAAAATGTATAGTTGTGTGTGTATATATAATTTTTGTTGGAGGTGGAACCCAGGGCCCCACATTTGTTTGGCAAGTTAAGTATTCTACCACTGAGCAACACCCCAGCCCCTAACATATGGTACTTCTAATGGTCATCTAATCACTGGCTTAATACAAGACAGGATAAAAATGGCCCACTTAATTTAAACACTGAAATCACACTCTTATTTTCATTTGGTCAGGCGTAGAATGTTATCTATTAAAATAACATCTGGACCGTCCTGAACGTTCATGAGAACTTGTATTCAATACAACTGTGTGTGAGAAGGAAGCACGACCAGAATTTTAAAATTACCCTTTAAATGTTTCTGCATGGGAAAATTCTGATACTTAATATTTGTGAAATTATTTCTAATTTTTTCTTCAACAAACACAGTAAACCAAATTGTTAAAGGGTGCATTCTGCTGAATAATTTGCACAATTTATAGGTGAAAGTATGGGCTAAAACTTTTCTTACATAACAGAAAAAGTTCAATAGAAAATATTTGTGCATAATAATTTCTAATAATCCTGACATAATATATCTAATCTTCACTGGAAGAATTATCTTACAAGAAAAACTTTATTGGTCTGTGAAATACAAATTTATTCTGATCTTCCTCAGTCTATCTAACATGGATTTAGTATTATTCCAGAGTTTTGAACTGAGCAGTTGAGAGATGCTGCCCTTTATAAGATACACACAATAGGAAGGAGGACTTTTTTTTTTTTTTTTTTTTTTTTTCAGGGAAAGGTTGGGGTGGGGTCAAGAAACCTGAGTCTGGTGTAGGGGCAGAAAAGGGAGTGAACTCTTTCCTTACCCAACATCAAAGGTCATGCTGTGACCCTATAATGAAAGACAGGTTCAGAGGGAAGAGCATAATATGCTTATTTGGTTGCAGTCTTCTGTGTCACAGGAGACTTCTGAAAGAGCCTCTGGGTGAACTATCCATTGTGTGCTTGGGTTTGAAGCATGAGCAGCCGTTAGAAACATGGTGGGGCAGGGAGGCATGAGCTAATAGGAGCACACTGGGGAGGGCAATCCAGCAAGGCCCACCTGTTCAGAGTCTTCTTGGTCTCTGTGCAGCACCCCTTCCTCCAGGTATGGGGCAGGCCTTTCCTGGAATGGGGATCTGAAGACCAACAATCAAATAAGGTAGGTCAGAGAATTTCCTTATGGCCAACTCTTACACATAATGGTGGAAGAAAGTTATAAGAATTCTTTTAAGTTTTATGGCTGGCTTTTGGGGGAAAGAGGTCCTGGTTTCTATGATCTGCTGTAGGAAAGAGGAATTCTAGTCAATGAATGTGGCTTGCCTTGGGGAAGAAAGGGTGACAGACAAGAGGGCAGGAGAAGGTCAGAGAGAAACTTTGTTTCTGAGGTCTTCATTTTGGGTGTTATCATTCTCTGGGCCTCAAAGCCGATTCAAAGATAGAAGATATAGGGCTTCAGAGAGAAAACTGGGAGTCATTGTTCTCTGGTTGGTCGGATGGTGAGGGTAGCGCTGTAGTGTGTCCTTGGCTCCTATGTGCTGTCACTGTGTTAGGGAAGGAGACACCACATGAAACATGGCTGCCAACTTCAGGAAGACCACACTGCAACTTGAGTGTAGACAAACAATTGGCCACCATGGTGCAATGTAACCAACAGCCTTGGGGCATTAGAATTACACTCTGGAGTAGATGCAGAAGTTTCACAGAAGATACGTGAGATGAATGTAACGGACAGATTTCTCCAATGGACAAAAGGAGAAGGGAATTCCATTCAGAGACATGGAAAGGCACTCAAGGGTGGAAATGCAGACAATGGCAAAGCTACTAATTGGGTGAGATAAGTGGAGTAATAGGTTTGGCAGGCCTGGAGGGCCAGGGGATTATGGGTCTTGTATATTGTGCTAAGTGGTTAAGTAGAAGAGAATTAAAGGACAACTACCAAAGGATTTTGTGATTAGATCCAGTACAATCAGATTTATAAACTAGAAAAATCATCTTGGCAGCAGTGCCCAGGTGGCCAGAAGGGAATGCATGACACAGGAAGACCCCTGGAGGGCTACAGTAGTGAGAAACACCAGTCTCCCATGGCAGCAGTGGGAACGGTGGAAGAGTGAGAGGAGGATGGAGCACAATGCATTAAGAGCTATCTGTAGGTCTCCACAGGAGACTCCCAGGAGGGCTTGTCAACAGAAGGTCTGCTATGACATACTGTCAGTGCTGGGAGGTCTTGGGGTGTGGGAAACTCTGAGACCGCAGGGTTAAATCCATCAAGTCTGCCGATGCCTGAGGACCCCCAGTGGGGACACTGCTTACAATTGTGTCCTGCGCTGCTCAGAGAGGGTACGCTGTGCATCAATGTGAAGACCGTGCTGCCCTGGCACCCATGTGGGAAGACTGGCCAGAGAGGCCCTGCCTGGCATTGTGAGCACTGTGGAACTCAAGATGAGGTCCTGCCCACCACCCCCACCTCAGAACAGAAAGGTGGGAAGCCAAAGCAGCTGGCGTCCCCGGCACAACAGGGTCTCCTGGACAGCTGTGTCTGGAGACTGACCGCAGCTCTGTGAAGATTTTCAATAAAATCTTGTACAAAGACAGATACAGACTTCTCGGTGGGACTTGGCATGAAAACTGGTAAGGCATGGGGAGGCAAGGCAGCATTAAGGCAACAACCCAAGGTTTGGACAACACCCAAGGTTCTGATACGGGTGATCAAAGAAACTGACGTAGGCAATAGAGGAGATGGATTGTATTTCTGGAGTAAAAAAAAAAAATACATAGAGGTTATTTATTTATGGGGGGGGTATCAGGGATTAAATTCAAGGGTACTTAACAGCTGAGTCACACCCTCAACCCTTTTGCTTTCTTTTTTTTTTTTTTTAGACAGGATCTTGCTAAGTTGCTTAGGGCCTCGCTAAATTGCCAAGGCTGGCTTTGAATTTGCGATCTTCCTGCCTCAGCCTCCCTGAAAATGGACTAAATGCATTTTGCATTGTAAGGTGGACATGAGCTGCTCCCCACATCAACTCCCATTTATACTTTAGCTCCTCAGCTCAAGTGTCCCTTCACTGTCCCCAAATCACCAAATCAGATGTTGCCTCCATATTACAGATTCTCATTATTCCCCGAATTTGTCCTTAACAGGCTTGTCATTATTTATAGATGTGACTATTCATTAAAAGCAAAACAAAATAGGAACTATTTCTCCTTAGCTCACACTCTATAGCCAGTATTCGACTCTGTATCTGGAATAAGCAGACATATATTAAATATTATTCCATTAATATAAAGAAACAGATGAGAATTCATAATGGCAGCCTTTGTATTTTTCTGAAGATATTTTTCATGCAAAATAAACCTATATATATGTGTGTGTATGCATATATACGTATGACTAAACACATATATAAACATGCATATAAAAGTGGAAAAGGTAAGTGAAAAGTGATGTGGCCCAAAGAAAAACTTTGGCCCTGTAAGAGATGGGCTCTTTGAACCTACACCAACCCATGCCCATCACCAGCCATGCATGTGAACCATTCTCAGGCAAAATGCCAAGGCAACCGAATTAAGCACTTTTTCACCTCTGGAGAAACTAATCGGCAATGTGGAAAAACAGCTGCCGATGAACCAATGATAATCTTTCTCTGGATAATTATGATTATGTAAGATATTAACTTTAGGCAAGTTGAACAAAGGGTAAATTTGTTAACTTTTATATTCTAAAGTTATTTAAAAATAAAAATTTTTTCAAGGCCATGTCTTTGTTGGGAATAAGAACATAAGCAATATAAATCTTCTAGGAATTACTTCTTCATATTTTTATGTAGCGATATATCTTTTTCAGTCTTCTCAACACATTATCAATAATATTCATTCTATAAATGTTTACAAATAACTATCCGTGTGTTTGTGCATGTGTGTAAAAATGTATACATGAGAATTCTTGCTTTGAGTAATAAACTCATCAATTTTACTATTTTCACTTTCCTAGTTTTTATATGTGTGAGTGCAGAATCACTAATAAAAGGCATGTTGGGGAGTGGTGGAAAGAATGAAGACATTGTAAAAGGTTAATAAAAATAATGCTTTGGTAAGCTTTGTGGGGGGATTCAGACTGTGTCTTCAGAGCAATACAATCTATATTGTGATATTTATCCGGGCAACAGGAATCCCAAATTCCTGCTATGATCTGGTATACTCTGATAATAGCTTCAATTTGCCACTTCACTTTGCATGTATATAAAGTCAGATATTTTATTTTTCAGTGTGCAGTATGTGGGGCATTAAGATTATTATGTGAACTGAAATACTTTGCTTTAGTCAGTACTGTGGACCGGGTTGGAGAGAGCTCCTGAATTGGCAGACATCCTGATTGAGTAGTTATTCTTTCAGTGTCACTGGTACCACCTTTCATTTGATGAACTATGTTGACAGAGAGCAGTAAGTCACTGAGGAGTAATTTCAAATACTTTCACTATGTTTGGCCACATTAATTTTGAGACACCTCATTGAGGATGAAAAAGGAGGTACAATTAAAGTCTATAACTTAGGTCTTTGTCAAAATTGTAGTACACAATTTTACATCATTTGATTTACAGGCATACGAAAGTGGCATAAGCTAGAGTCTAAAGATGATAGGCCATCTCTAAAGAAAAAAAATGTAGCTCATATTTCACTTCAAATGAAATCTCCAATGCTAGAAGACCCCAATCTGGTAACTAAATGTAACCATATTATTTATTTATTTATTTATTTATTTATTTATTTATAAGAGAGAGAGATAGTGGGAGGGAGAGAAAGAGAATCAATTTTATTTAGTTTTTCACGTGGCTTTCATTGTTGACGCTTTGTTGTGTGCGTGGTGCTAGGGCCTGAATCCACGTCCTTGCACATGCCAGGCAAGCACGGTAACTGCTGAGCCACTGCTTCAGCTCCCCACCATTATCTTTAATTATTTTAAATAATGTATTTAGAAGAAAGGAATGTATTTGAGAGAGTGTGTGTGTGTGTGTGTGTGTGTGTGTATGTATATAAACCCTGATTTATTTTAAAGTAGACACCAAACAATCAAAGGGAATGATGGCCATGGGATGGATCAGTGCCGACCCACAGAGTAGTCTGAGTCATGGACAGTGGTGGAGCAGCACTCTCACTGCCAAAGCTGACAGACAAGAGGCTTATAGAACCTCAAGGTCAAGGCTGCTGGGACCTGACTCTCAAGCTTAAACAGAGACACTTTATTTCAGAACTTGGTGTCTGAAGCTCAGAGCTGTCAAACACATTAGTCAGTACCCCCTGGGCTCAAGGTATCTGAGAAAACCAGCAAAGAGTATGCAAAGTATCACAGGTCACCCCAAGAGCACTGGACAAATAGCAATGTACCTACCACATAAGCACTTCGAAAATGTACCAGGACTCCCAGCATTTATGAGTCACATCATTTATATGAGTCCCAATAAAATTAACGGTTCCCCCTTCTGCCCCTCCGCCAGCACCAGTATGCTGTTCATACTGCTTCATGCAACACAGATCAAAGAGGGAATAGGATTTTTCCTGCCGAAGTACATAATGGTTCTTATGATGTTAATAAAATAGCTATGTTAGAACACATCTGGCTTATTTAAATTTTGATACGTGTTAATACATCACTGTTCTAGTTGCTTATGAAGCACCCTATCATTGATATTGTAAAAAAATACAGGAAAGAATTAAAGATTAAAGAATTAAAGATTAAAATGTATTAAACACTACTATGTTCAATGCACCTGCCAATCAGTTTAGATCATGTTAAAGTAATGTAGGATACAGGTCCTCACCTTAAAAAAGATAACAGTCCACCGGGTGAGTATATAATAGCACCAGAAAGGTTAATCAAACAATAATGTAAGATTAAGAACATGTAGTTCCACAATTAGTTCCTTCAAAGGCACTGGACAACCAAATTAAGAAATAGTGGACATGCTGACGAATTAGAGAGGCCAGAAGAGACAAAAGTTCATGAGGTGAGGTCTGGGCTGGGTTTCATAAGATACACTTATTGCTCAGGTATGGAGAGGCAGCCAGGTGTGCAGGTGAGGAGAGAATTATGGGCAAACAGGAAGAGGAGGATGGTGAGTGCAGCATGGGAGCCCCTGAGTGGGAAGGAGGGTTCAGGCCAAAGTGACGAATGACTTTGGGGACCAGCAAGAGATGGTTTGGGAATTTTCTAACAAATGGAAGGTTGCTGGAGTAACATAAAATGTAGTACTGCCTCGCGAGTAGTGTGTAAAAAATGACTGGCAATGAAGAAGACTAATATCTAAATCATTTTTACTCTCTTCTTCATAATCTTTGGGAAAACTTTTTTTTTTTAATGTTCAATGACAGAGGCCAATTGAACACTGAAAAAGTCTTCAAAGAGATAATCCGAATGACAAATCCTAGAGAGCGAGGCAGCATTCCATGATCCTCAGTAACTGCATGCACAAAAGTATTTTCTTAAAAGCGGGAGTTTGCTGTGAACTTTGTGCTCTGCTGTTTTGCCGGGTGGTCTCACTCATCCACAAACAGCCTGTAATGTAGGTACCATTATCTCCACGTTGGGAATGAGAAAAAGAAGCTTCAGAGGTTACATGGCTAGCCCAAGGTCGCATGCCAGTGTTGAAACTCAAGTACAGCTGAGAGACTCCCACGCCACACTCTTAAACAATATCCTCCTTTATTTTATGAGCAGAGCACCAACTCTACTTTTGAAAATGTTAAGTGTGGAGATAAGTTAGAATAGTAGAGTGCATAGCAAAACTGAGTGACTTACAGTTTCATGTTCACCACATAGTGATGCTGCTTACCACTGCGAATTATGTCATACAGTAGTCTGGGCTCTTTAAATGACTACCTACTTTATACAGCAAAAAAATAGTTCATAACCTATTTATTAGTCTATATATATGTGATATAATAAGAAAGATTGGTCCTTGCTCTGATCCTAGTTCAAAGCTCCTACAACCCTTAGAACTTCCCAAGTGATTGGAATATCTTTTGTTATTTATAAGGAGCCTTTGACCATATTTTAATTTATACTAAAAAAGTTGTTCCAGATGGGAGTCAGTCACCAGAAAGAGAGTTTAAATTTCAGCCCTACCCTCCAGTTTCTGGGGAGGGGAGAAAGGCTGAAGAGCTAATCTCATCGCCAGTAGTCCATGATTTAATAAATTATGTCTAGGTAATGGAACCTCAATAAAACCTAAATGGCAGGGTTTGGAGCAAGACCAGGCTGGTGAATATATCACTGTGCTGGGAGGTGGAGCTTCCAGGGAAGGCCAGCAGCTCAGGATCCCCTGGCTTGTGTCCACTCTTCTGCATCTCTTCCAGTTGGTTGCTTCTGAGTCGTGTCCTTTGTGATAAACCAGTAGCCATGAGTAAAGCACTTTCCTGTCTTCTGTGAGTCATTCTAATCAGTTATTGAGCTTGATTTGGGATTAAGGGAAACCTCCAATTTGTAGCTGGCCAGGCAAGACATGTGGGTAGGTTGGGGGTTACATTTTTTCCCTGGCATTGTTGCCATTTGGATATGAGGTATCCCCCCAAAAGGCTCATGTAGAAATGCAGGAATGTTCAGAGATGGAACAATCAGACTATGCTAGCTAAGATCTAATCAGTGGGTTGATTCACTTGATGGGTTAATAGCCTGAATGGTTGACGGGATGTAACTGTAGGCAGCTGGGGCAAGGCTGGAGGACACAGGTCACTAGAGACTTGCTCTCAGGGATTATATTTTGGCCCAGGCTCTTTTATCCTCTCTCTTTTTCTCTCGCCCTCCTTCTTGGCTGTCAGGAGCCATGCAACTTTCCTCCACCGTGCTGCCATGATGTTCTGCCTCATCTCAGGTCCAGAGCCATGGAGTCAGCTGACCACAGACTGAACCTCTCAAACCACGAGCCCAAAACAAACTTTTCTTCCTCTACGTCATTCTTCTCAGGGATTTTGGTCACAGTGATGAAACGATGACTAATGTAGGCATCTGGAGTGGAGGGAGCCTTGAGAAACTGAGCCCTTCACCGGTGTAAACTCTGTTCATCAGAACTGAACACCCCATATATAAGGGAAGCCGAGAACGGCGTGATGTTTGGAAAAATGACCACACAATATATTATTCCAACTACTGCATACTGGGTTTTCATAATTCCCATATATTTTATTTGCTATGGCCAAACATGATAATTATTCATCTAACACCATTATCAACACCTGAGATTATAATTTTCAAGGTCTGTAAATTAAATCATCTATTAAAATTCCTGCAAATTTTTGAATGGAACTATTCTCCCTCAATCATTGTCATTCTAGAATGCAGATGGATGAGAAGCCATAAAATAGAATTAACCCGCATTTAAATCTACCAATCCTGATACTCTCTTTTAAATAATCACAACAAACTGAATTTATAAAATATGATTAGATCAGTTTGCTTAAATTTGTAGTCTCTGATTAAATACAGATGTTATGCAAAAGAGGCTAGGTCTGGAAATTACCCACAAATGCATTCTTATTATTTAGCTTTATGCTTGCTTTGAAAAAAAAGAAGCAAGGGACTTCACAGAGTCACTGAGATAGCTGCAGAACTAAGAAAAATCAACCTAGAATTGAACAGAATAAAAATTCTATAGATGTAATAAGTAACACTATGCCCCCACAGGCATAAAAACTACATATTATCAAACAGTAAAACAGATATACCACAATTCAGGAGGAATTAAAAAAAAGAAATGACAAAATTAAAACAGAACCAACTGATGTTTTCACTCTTGTCTTCCTGCCCTGGGAATTTGTGAAAGCAAGCAACTCATTATACAATCAATAAAATAACAACTCATTCAAAAATAGCAATTAATGAACTGAAACATTTTCTTAGCTTCTGTCATTACCCAGACCCAGTGCTAGACACTAGTGATGCATAAATACACAAAATATTGCCTATATCCTAATGGACTTTCTAGGCTAGAAAGTTAAAATACCACAGGAATTTCATGGAAGACACAGTACCTCATTAAGAGTGCAGACTACACCAGAATGCCTGAGTTCAAATCCAGAGTCCACCACTTAGTGATTAAATGGTTTATTAGTAAGAAATCTAATATAGTTTTTTCTTTTTTCTTTTTTTTTTTTTTTTTTGGTGGTAGTGGGGATTGAACCCAGGGCCTCCTGCATGCTAGGCAAGCACTCTACAACTGAACTACATCCCTAGTCCTTTGGATTTTGTTTTGAGACAGGGTCTTGCTAAATTGCTAAGGTTGACCTTGAACTTGTGATTTTCCTGCCTCATCCTCCTGAGTACCTGGGATTACACAGTAGCTGGGATTATAGACATGTGCTACCACACTCTGTAGCTTTCCTTTAAAAAAGCAAAAAAATCACAGCCTCTCATTGAGAATAATATACTTGGAGCACTGTGTTTGCTATACAAGACTCAACCTGATAATTTTGTGCATACCTACTAGAGTCCCCATGCTGCAGTGGTGACAACTGCTCATGGTTGCCCCATGTCCCTGTGCCTACACTTACCCAGAGAAGAAAGCAATAACTAGTAAGAAGATCGTATTTCTATCAACAATCTAAATATGAAGAAACATCAATAAAGACTATGTCAAAGTAGTCAGGTCCCAAGTTATACACGACAGGGAAATTCATCATGAAGAAATGTTTAAAGACTTAATTTTAGAATAAAAAGTAAACAGTATTGCAAAATGCTGTTAAATAGCAAGACAAATTTAAATCATCATAGCTGTAGTACACTGCATCCTGCAGGAATCCCAGAATAACCAGTAGTTTGGAAAGTTAATGTTAAGCTGACTATATAAATTATCTTCTGATTAGGAAGTGTGACCCAGTGGTTGCAAAATGACTTTAGTCTAGAGTCTGTATATTTTTAAATTTGGTGTTGATTGTATATCAAGTGAGTGGTTGGCATGGGAATCAAGAAAAGTTTACTGTGATTCTGTCTGAAGCTCTGATTTGCCAAACCGTATCCTAATCATGACTTGTTTTTATAATAGCATCACCAGATTGGACAGGGCAAAAGAGGCCAGTCAGCAGAGCTAATTTACTGTATCCTACACACAGAGCCATGTTAAAAAGCAGAGGCCTTGAGATTCCCTTCTTTTCACATAGGTAACATTACGTTAGATGCAGGCCTGTTTACATTTGAAATATTCACTCCATGCCAAGCAACTCAGGCAGAATAAATTATGGCCTTTTTTCCTTAACTGCATGGCCACTGCAAGCGTTGAAGGGCTTAATAATAGAGTATCTCTATTTTCCTAATGTGAATTATTGTGGAATACCAGTGCAGTGTAACAATGATCTGTGAATACCCTACCTTCCTATCCTACCTTGACCGTGAATTAACTCACAAGCATGCAATTTGGAAATTATTTGCGCAATATTAACTTCAAATGATGACATCCTGTTTTTTCTATTGTCTTTTATAACATCTTAACGTCTTTAAGAACTTTTACATGTTTTGCTTTGTAAACTAGACACAGATTTACCATAGACACTTCCTTGTAATTGGCTGCCATGTTAAATTTCTATATGTGTACAGTTGCTAATTCCAAAACACCTCTGGTATGACAAGCCCACAGAACACCCTCAATTTACTTAGAATCTCAATGGCAGAATTAATTGATTAATTAATTTTGAAGTACTTGGATTAAACTCAGGGCCTTGTACACGTTAGGCAAATGTTCTACCATTGAGATATCTATCCCCAACCCTTTTTTTGTTTTATCTTGACACAGGGTCTAAGTTATCCAGACTGGCCTACAAGTTGCAATCCTCATGCCTCAGCCTCCAGAGTCATTGGGATTACAGGACTGTACCACCACACTAGCTTTAATAGTTTTAAAAAATCAACATTTTTATTTCTGACAAGTAACGTGTGATTGAAATCACTTCTGTTTACTAAGTTACTTTTTCTGGTCCTCGGAAAAACATAGGTTTCTTTTTAAATAAAAAGAAAACACGTATATGATCTCTTGCTTTTTTTTACAGCTGAACTTCTGCAACGGGTGGTCTATGCCTGACTCCAATACTTCTGCATCTTTCCCATTTATAACATCTTGTGATCTAGCTTCTGCCTTCTAGTGTAGTATTGACTTTAATTCAATATAACCTTACCTGTCTGTAACTAGCTTTATTGATTCTTCATTTCCCACACACCAGACCTGAAAGTGGTACTTCTCGGGCTATCTGTGTTTCTGCCATCCCCTGCCCCTCAGACATATACCCACCCTCTCCCTGCTCAGTCCTTCCTTTACCTCCTCTCCCTCAGTCTTCCTTAGCATTTGAGGTACATCATGCTACTATCTCCCTAAGTTACATCTTCAATTCAAATTCTGCCCAAATTCTAACTAATTTTGCATTCCCAACTCCATATCTGGTATGTTTGTTTGGATAATCCACTATCAATATAAAGTTGCATATCTAAAAAAAAAATTGCCTTCCACCCATTACCAATCCTCCACCCATACTTTTACTAATAAAACAAATACTTTTCAAGTTACTGGACTTCAGAGACACATAAACACTATAAATTCCTCTCTTCATCTCTCAGTCAATAAAACTTGGTGATGTACTCTCTGAAACGTCTCAACCCTCCCATGTTTTCTATTGCTACTCTAATTCCTTTAAATGAGGCAGCTATTATTTCAAATTCCCTAGTATGTGCTGGACCCCCTGGTCCATCTTCCTGCCCATCTGACACACTTCCAACAGAGGAGCCAGCTGGGTAGATACTGGAAGTTTGCTCGCCCAACATCCATGCCACCTCCATCCCTTTGATTCTATGGCATCCTAAAAGAACCTAAGAAGCTAAAAATAACATTTCCCAGAGATATTTGCTACTAAGGCTATATGTGAACAAGCTCCCCTCACGCTGAGCATGGCAGCTGTGGGCAGTTTGAGGCGGCAGCCCTATGTGGAAAAGCTGGGTGTTCTCTTAAGCATAGTGGCAGAGACCAATTCCTACTGGGGCAGCTGGGAGGAGATTCTGGTATCCAGTTCTATTTAGGAGTACAACTGCTGGGTAGGGAGTGGCAGAAGTATTTGCTCCAAGTGCCCTCTGGCTGCTCCACTGGTATATATTTAATAACTCACATCCACCATAAATTGTTCAGAGTGAATTCTATGATCAGCAACTCAGAACCCTAAAACACTTCCCTAAACAACTTCTCTCATTTGATCCTGGGATATGATATTAAAGACCCTCACATTTCAGCTCTAACCCATGAGTGCCATCCACACCACATCTCAACAATAACCTTTCCCCATAGACGTGCATTTTTGTGCTCTATAAACTTTAGCTCACGCTCCTTCACTCATGGAAGATACTTATCTTTGACACACAAATGCTAGCTGTCTTTCACAGGAAAGAACCCCACCACCATCACCGCTACAAGCCATCCTGGTCTACCTCAAGAAGGTGTGATTTATTTTTCTCTCATTCACTTGCTCTAAAGAGATGGGTTATATTATAAATATCATCAGAGTACATATTTTCATTTATGGTTTTGTGTTCCTGACCATTTCTTTATATGTCTTCATACGCCTTATAATTTTCACTCTTGAAGAACCTAAATTTCAGCCTGGTGTGGTGGCACACGCCTAGGATTTCAGCGACTTGGGAGGCTGAGGCAGGGGGCTCGCAAGTTTGAGGCTAGCCTCAGCAACTTAGTGAAACCCTGTCTCAAATAAAGAATGAAAAAGGCTGGGTTCAGTTCAATCCTTTAAAAAAGCAAAACAAAACAATAAAATAACCCCTAAATTTCAGCGTCCATAACAACCATGCCTATTTATGGCGCATGTCACGTTTCCCAGGTTCTCTTCCTTTCTTATTACTGAAACATGACAACTGAAAGCAATGAAATAAGTTCCAAGAAGATAAACAGCATGTCCGAAGCCACACAGCTAGCGAGAGACACAAGATCTATGCTTAAATACCATGTGCAAAACCAAGCTGTACTCTGGCTGGGGTAAAATACAATCCTTTGGCAAAAGTGATGCTCAACAGATCCTTTATCCAACCACTGAGTCAATAATCAGTACATTGATCTTTTTCAGTTGAACATTTGCTGAGCACTTTGGCCATGTTCTCTGCAAAATATTTTACAAGTATTATTTCGTTTAATGTACTCAACCATTATGCAATTTATGCTTTTTACATGATTTAGAGATAACAAACCAGCAAAGAAATTTTAACTTAGAGAAGTCAGATAACTTGGAATGATCATAGAGCTGTCACACGGCAGTTCCGGACCTTAAACCCAAGCATTAGGCTCAAGAGCATATGTGCACAGGTACGTCTGTTCTCTAAGACACAACCGTTTGGGAGACCAGTGAACTGGTCATGGACAATGTTTCCAGCCAACAACGTGAGTCCATCGCAGAGCATTTTATTATAAGAGCTATCATGATTTCCATGACAAGGTTTCAAAATTTTTCTAATTTTCAGTAGGTAGAAATTTCAAACAGTTCCAAATCTAAAAGGAAATCACAGAAAGGATGAACAACAGAAACCTGTGGAAAAACAATCTCATTGGAAGGGCAGCTGCCATGTGACACATTAGTCCTCCCCATACTAGTCCACATGTATTTTATTTAACAAAAATAATGATTGACTAAATCCCTGAATTTTCTTACACCTCCTTGTTCAGTATGATATCTTCTCTGGCTCTTCCCTGATTTCGCTTACTTTTAGTATGTGAAGCTATAGACTGCTGCGTGTCTATTGGCTTTTATATTTTCCCTGGTAAATATCTTTATCACTAAAGAAAATGCGAGCAATTTTATTTCTTCTGGTGACTCATTCAGAACTAAACTGGGATTCAGTCACTCACCTAGAGTCACAGCAAGAAATTCGAGGTGTCTGAATAGCTCAACCCA
>PVKS010002842.1:60058-112230 GCA_004027875.1 Aplodontia rufa | reverse complement strand
CTAGCTTGGTCAATCTGTCTTCATTTTCGGAGGTTCTTTCTTCATTGGCAGAGGTTCTATTTTCTACTGAAGTTAATCTATTATTAAATTCTTGCATGGTCCCTTTCATGTCATTGACTACAGATTTGAGGTCTGTAACTTCCTTTTTGAGAGAATCTATTACTGTAATAATCGAGTCTTTCAAATCTTGGATTTTCTCAGTTATTCCCTTCATTATCTCTTCTTTTAAGTCAACAATCCTTTTTGTTATCTGCTCATTGATATATTGTTCTAGATTTTCATCCCAGTCCCTGGCCATAGCCCCCGTATCAGGGGAGTTTTGAGATTGTGGTGAACCTCTTCGAGTTTTATTTCTCATGCTTGAAGAGATTCTTCTCTCTTATTTACCAGGTGAACCTTTTGTGGGAGCACTACAGTTTCTGTGGTTCTTTTTCCTGTCTTCTGCCTTACGGACTAAGCTGTTGCATTGGGAGATCCGTCCCATCCCTTCTTTGAGATGGGGTTTTGTCAGGAGAGTTGATTTCACAAGACAACCCCTTTTACTCTAAACTGTTTGTTACCCTTGCAGAATTCCAACACCTCATGTGCTAGAAATAAATTAGCAATATGTATAATCAAAGCTTATAAGAAACAGTAGTGAATTAGTTATTTAGCATCCACTATAATGGGCTATCAATTTCGGCCTATGCAAATATTGTAAGTAATAATCAATACTTTTGGTGATACTAGAAAATTACTATTACCTATGACAGAAATTCAGGAACAAATATGTATTACTCAGATTAACAATTACTGCAGTATATTTACACAGTCTTAACATTGAGGGGTGAAATTGAGTTAACTAATTTGGAGTCAGAAGGGAGGGGTTAATGCTGGTAAAATTAAGAGAGAGGTTTATGTATACCAATTATGTACAGTGAGAAAGTGGAGGAGTTAAAAAATTTTTGCTATAGGAAGAACAAGACAATGCTAAGGGGAAAACATTTGAAGAGAGAAGGAAATTGAACAGAAAAGATTTACCAACTATGAAATAAAGCAGGGAAGAAAGAAATAGAAAAGAAGATACAGATCCAAGGGGAAGCTAGGATAGCTTTGGCCTAATATAGGAAGGGTAAAAGGGTTATTGGCAAGATTTGAGTTATTACTAAAATTTAAGGGAAGAAGTGTTCCCTGAGAATTATGCTCTTCAGGCATAAAATATTTCAGTTAGTTTATGCACTGACTGGAGTCCTACTTCTCTTGAATGATAACAGGGCTAGGACGGATGGGTAAGAGTGGGTCAAAGATATGCTAAATAGGAAAAGAAGGAAAAGAGAAAGAAACCTTAAAAACAGGCTACCAAACTAAGAAGAACTACTATTGTTAATTATCCCTCTAAAAGGAGAGAGATAAAAGAAAAGAGACGGGATATAAAAAGAAAAAGAGAAAAAAAAGGGAGGGGTAAGGGTTAACTGTTCTACAACGTTAGCATTACAGAAAAGTATAAAACCGTGCTAGAGTTTTTATATATTGGAGAACCAGTAAACTCCACCATATATCGCCTTGGTACACACCTTGAAAATTTGAAAATGAAGTCGAAATAAAGGCAAAAAAAAAAGGAGGAAAATTATACTTAATAGGCACACCCTGGAAGTATCGATAATTTGATTGTCTCTGGTCCTTTCAGGGAATGGATCTTCTATTTATGGCTGGATATGACCAGTTTTAACTTTTTTTGAAGATGTATTCAGGGGATCCGAAGGTCAGAAGATATGTTATCAGAGCTCCATCTGCTGGTCGTTGTCAGACATGACTTCTGTGATCCCTGGGGTGGGGGTCAGCTTTTCTGCCCTGTGAAAGAAGTGTCTATGGTGGGAGGACAGAGCCTTGAACTCCATTACTCCTCAGTCACAGATCCCTTATGAAAGGAGGATTCAGGCCCCTGACCCCACCTTCTGCTGAGACTGCCTGTGTTCAGCTGCAGGATCCAGGCACAGTTTTATGAGCCTGTTTTGCAGACCCGGGGGAGGCGGGTCCAGGACAGGGAGTGTGGTTTTAAAAATGGATGCTCCTCTTCCCTCGCTGCTCCCACAACTTCTTTAGGGCTTTAGCCAAGCCTTCTAGTCCCGTCTCCACCCTCGATCTTCATTGCTTCCTGACGGGGCACCTCGAGCTTGCTTTGCAGTCCCAAAGAGGTCCTGCCCCATTGGGGTGGGCTGGGAGTTCGGCAACCAGCAAGCGGACAAAGCACGGTAGCCTGCTCGGCCTCCTCGCCCTGCCGATCCCCCCCGCCTCCTCCGCGCAAACCGCTGCTCTGCGCTTGTTTGGACACTGTTTCCAGACACTGATCCTGTCGCAAAACAGAATGCAGATCCGGGAGGGGTCCTTGCCAGAACACTGGTTTTAAAGCTGCGTGGGTTTTTCCTTGCAGATGAGACTCGGGCGGGCGGAGTGTAGGAGGGTTGTAAATGCCGGCCAACGGGTGCAGCTGCTGCTGCGCGGCAGCCGAGACAGATCAGAACAAAGCCCCAGGTCGTTCCCAAGTCTCTATTCCTCAAATCTACTGCTACGATTAGGACTGGTGGTTCACAATGCTAATTTCCCCAAACGCACCTCGAAATACTGGTGAGAACTTGGAGAAATCCTGATCAGTCGCAGAGGTGCAGGGAAAGCCTTTTGTCTTCAGAACGCCATCTTGCTTCTCTCTGTAAGCAGTCTGTCTTCAAATCTCCATCTTGAATCCCCCCCGGGGGCTGGGATCGCATAAGCTAAATTTTTAAAAAATGGATCCAAATAGGTTTATGTTCATGTGACTCAAACATTTAAAGAGGCTCAGTTTAAATTGGTTAAACAGGAGTAAGGATACCTTTGAAGTTCCTAACCTGCACATTTTTCCAAATGGTCAATCAATAGAATACTGATTTCTCTAAATGTTAAATGTAACATTCATTGCTTCTAGAATTTTTCTTCAACAGTGGAGAAACAGCTTGTGCTGGTTGTCTACACTTGTCTGATAACAAATAAGATTAATCTTTTTGCATATTTGCTAAGGGATATTTGCTTGCTGCTGCTAATTAAGTTCAGGTGCTCTTGGTTTCTTGCACTCTGTAGGGCAATACATTCGGGTATATTAAATTTTATAAGTTATTGGTAAATGGAAAAAATTTAAGAGTTTATTTCTGGATCTGCACTAAATGCAAAATTGTTGAGTTAAAATTCTAACAGGTATAATTCTAACAAGTATAAAATTCTAACAGGTTTAACAGGTATACAAGGACTAGAAAAATTTCAATTGTTTCAACTTAAGTACTATAAAACAAAGTATTTCACCTTAAGAGTAATTTGGAATTGCTTCCAACTGTAAGTTTAGGAAAGAATCAGTAACTGAAATATTTAGGAAAGAATCAGCAACTGGGAAAGATATTAATAGGACAAAGTCTAATTCTTTGACAACAGGGTTTCTTAAACATTGGTATGCTTATCAAGATGATTTCTCATGTCTGTTACATGTTTTGAAGCCTTAAATGATTGTTCTACAACTGGTTAAATAAGTAAATGTTATTTCAGGATTTTTTTTACATTCTAGACATGTATGACTAAAGATACAATACATCTGAGAACTAAATTTTCAAGTTTTGCCTATGTGTTATATAGTTTAAAACAGTCAGATTAATCAACTGTTGTCTTTTAAACATTGCTCATTTTAAAGCTGGCTTACATTTATTTTAAATGTGCAGAGGCTTTATCATTAATAGGTTGCCTTTGTAAAATCAGTTTTTGATCACTGATATGTTTTTCTTGGCATTTTCATTTTGTACTTTTCAAGTGTTTTGACTAAAGTAGTATGGAAGCATTTCACCTTTAAAAAGTAATTGAGGACATTGGAAGTTTCATAAGGATTGTGTCAGCATGCAAATTCAAGAAAGGGTCAACAAGTAGGAAAGAGATATAAAAGGTTATAGGCATAGAAATATATCTTAATATGGAAATTAGAATGAAAGAAATATTTCTGGAAAAAGAAAAAATATTTACAAATAAAGATTCAGAGTGTCTAAGTTGCACAAGGTTTGTGGAAGGCAAATCTCAGAAGCTTGTGTGTTATGAAGTGAAATATAGTTGGCACAACCAGGTAAAATTACTTAAGGTTTATCTTATGGTCAAAAAGTTTTCAAGCTTTGTCTAAATCTTATGTAAGTTTATATAGGTTTACAGGCAAGATAAATAACAAGTGCTCTTTTTTATATATTGTATCTGACACAAAAGGGCCACCTTGCCAATTCAAAAGCCTGACTTATGTATGCTTGGTTTAACTTAAAGTCTTTTTCTGACCATTAACAGTTTCCTAAATATATATTTAGATAGACTCCAGAGATAATAATGAGAACTTTGTAAAATACTTTTAAGAGGCAAGGATCAGCTTCAAAAATAAAACACTAAATGTTTGTCAAGAGCTTTACCTTACCTGAGCTTAGACTCAGCCTCTCATCTTATGGTTCCAAAGTAGAATTAACTTTATTTATTCTTGCCAATTCCTTGTTATGTTTTCCTTATAAAACTTTAAAACTGTTGCTTATTTGTGTTTTGCATAAGTACTACTTCTAACAGAAAAACCTGAGTTAAGACATCATCAACTACAGGACAGATAAGATATATTACGGAGCTGCAGACTGGTACATCCCCTCTGGAAAGCAGTGTGGAGAATCCTTAAAAAAATTAGGGATGAGCCTACCATATGATCCTGCTATTCCACTCCTGGGTATCTTTCCAGGGGATTTAGAATCAGCACATTATAGTGACACAGCAATATCTATGTTCATAGCAGCGCAATTTACTATTGCTAGGCTATGTAAACAACCCCGATGTCCCTCACTGGATGAATGGATCCAAAAACTGTGGTACATTTATACCATGTAATATTACACAGCAATTAGAAATAATGATATTGCAACCTTTGAAGGCAAATGGATGGCTATGGAAGAAATCATGCTGAGTGAAATCAGCTTAACCCAGAGAACTAACAGTCGATTGTCTCCACTCATCTGTGGAGGTTGAGACTAGACCCCAGCCAGTGAAAAAGTTGGTCTATTATCATGTGTTAAATCCAGATAAGATACAATGCTATACAACATAATCCTTTTTTAGAGATATTGTGGGAAGGGGAAGGGAGGGATAAGGGTGGGTAGTTGGGGGGGCTCTCTTGGGGGTAATTGTAATATCCAGAATCTATACACATTTGATATTGTTTTGTTAAAAACTTGTATGGTTGTTCAAAAATAAAAAAATTTAAAAAAAGATATATTACTAATTTCAAGCAGTTTTATTGACCCTAATTAAACAAAAGGGGTAATTATAAAGCTGTAACATAGTATTTCCACTTTAAGACAGGTGAAACTGGCCTGCTGGATGTTTAAGACCAAATCAAGGAGACCAAATTTAAGATAGTTAAAGGGTTAAGGAAAATAGTCAATATTTTGGCTCATGCCCTGTTTGGTCAGCAAAACACAGGGGACAGGGGGACTTCTCTACAGGCTTGACAACTCTGGATAACATGACCTCCCAATCAGAGGGATCGAGTGAGCCTAGAGAACAGAAAGCCAACCAGTGGTCATATTACAAAGAGGATTGTAGTATGTCATTCAATGGGAATGTCCCAGATGCTTCCAAGCAAAGCCACGTGTAGTCACCAAGACTCTGACCTATCCTGGCAGATGGCACAACTGGTAGAAGAGCCAAGAGTCCTTTCACAAGTTCCCCAAGAATGAACCTGGCAAATCTCAGCTGACTTTTAACACTAGATAGGAACAAGATCACTTTTGATCAAGTTGGTCTTAAACACCTGGCATGAGAGAATAACAAAAGCTCAAACCTACATGGACATTAGCAGTAGAGACAATGGCTCTTTTTCCAAAAACCACTTGAGGTGCATGCTTATTAGTTCTCTCAAAGGTAAATAAAACTGGGAGGTTACACAGTCAAAGGAAATATCACTACCCGACAGAAGTTAACACTGAAGAGTAAACTGTTTTACAGAATCACATGGGACTACAGCCTAAGGATACATAAGCCATTTTAAAAGCTAAATGCTATGTTTCTAACAATTTTTCTAATGTTTCCAAAGTTATAGCATGGCCAAGGGCTGAGCATCCCATGGCTTCACTTAGAATTTGGAGACTTTACACTCAGGTGGTTCCTCAAGTTCATGTGATGATCCAAGAGCAGGAAAAGGAGATCCAATGTCAGCTCAATTCACCTACTAATCCTAATGTCAATCCTTTCTCATGGCTTACCCTGATACTTCAAGGTCTTCAACTTCTCAATTTGCCCAGGGTCAACAACATCTCAGACTGCTTTCTCTGTACGGTTTTGGACCAGACCCCCCTAATTGCCGTTCCTATTAGCATCCCCCTTAACACTTCCTCAACTCCTCAAGGGACCCCTCTCCACCCTTGGATGGTGTTCCCCTTTTCCACAACTCATCAAAGAACTTTTGTTACTGTTACACTTCCTCCACCTCAATACCTTACAAACAAATCATACAGGTCTCTTCTTTAGCATTTGCTCCTTCAGGACTCTTTTTCTGGTGTAATGGCACCCTGACAAAAAATCTTGAGTTCCAACATGCTCTTTGCTTTCTGCATGCCCTCCACTTTTGTTCCTCAGCTGACGTTATATAGTGAAGCTGAATTAATCTGATTTTCTCAGAATCCCCTCCCTAGATCGAGGTGGGCCATTTTCCTACCAGTGGTGGTTGAACTCTCCCTAGCCTCCTCACTCACTGCCTCTGAGTTGGGAGCAGGAGGACTTGGTTATGCAGTCACTGCAACCCAGAAGTTAGAACAGCAACTCCAAGAGGAAATGGAGGCAATTGCTGCCTCCCTGGCCTCCCTAAAAAGACAAATAACATCTATTGTCCAAGTTACTTTGCAGAACCACTGAGCACTAGATCTTCTGACAGTGGACAAAGAAGGAATACGTCTATTCCTAAGAGAGGAATGCTGCTACTACATCACTGAAATCGGGTTGGTCAAGAAGAACATCAAAACCCTGAGACATCTGAGTGAAATGCTTAAGCAGCAACAATTAGATGACCCTTGGCAAGGATGGCTAAACTCCATTCTTGTCACCTGGCTGACCCCCATCCTTACTCCCATATTAGTGATAGGACTATTTCTAATGATCACTCCCTGTCTCCTCAGGTTTTCCTGAAGCTGCATGAACTAGGCCACTAGAGTAACAAAAAACCAAATGCTCTTGCATCCTTACAGCCACCTCCCTACCAAACCAACACCTGGACTGTCCCTTCCCCTACAATGCCCCGTACCCAGCAGGAAGTAGCAAGATGGAAATCGGCACCCTACATCACCAAAAAGTCAGGATGTTAGCTCTGTTTCAGGCAGGTGATGGGGGCAAGGCATCAGGCAGCTCTTGCAATGCTGGCTCCTCAGTGTCTCTGCCTACTCCTCAGCCTCTCCGTAGGCTTCCTCCTTCTCAGACTCCCACCAGCTGCACACCAGCCAGCCTGTAAGCCCTCCCCCACCTATCATGGATAATAAAAGCACCACTCACCAGGGGCCATGGACGACTTCTCCAGCCCCTCACTCTGAGAGCCAATTCCCAATAAAGCTTTGCTGCTTTTAGGTCTGACTCCTTTTTGGTCACCTGTGTCTGATCTTACAAATACCCTACAATATGTTGTAGGGAAGAGACTCACCTCACAGGCAAAGACATGCACAGACAAAAGGTGAAAGAATGGGGAAAGAAATGTCACTCACATGGTTCTCATAAACAAGCAGAGATTACTATTCTCATATCAGATAAAGAAGACATCAAACCAGAATTAATCAGAAGAGACAAAGAAGGTCATTTCATACTGCTTAAGAGAATCATACATCAACAAGTTATAATGATTATTAATGTTTATGCCCCAAACAATGGCACATTCATGTACATAAAATAAAACCTTCTCCATGTTAATAAATAAATGGAGCACAATACAATAATACTTCATGACTTTAACAAGCCTCTCTCATCATTGGATAGATCATCCAAATACTAAGAAATTATTCCACAGAACTAAAAAAAGTAATTAATAATTTGTACCTAAAAATAATTTGTACCTAACAGATATCTATAGAATATTTTATCCATCAACAACTAAATTCACTTTCCTTTCAGGAGCACATGGAACATTTTCTAAAATAGACCATATTTTAGGTCATAAAGAAAATGTTATCAAATACAAAAAACAGAGATATGACTTGCCTTTTATCAGATCATAATGAAAGGAAATTAGAGATAAATTATAAGGTAAAAAACAGAAATCAATGTAACACCTTGAGATTAAATAATACACTGTTGAATCATAGATGGATAACAGAATAAATCAGGGGAGAAATAAAAAATACATAGAGGCAAATGAGAACGGTGATAAAACATATCAAAATCTCTGGGACAGTATGAAGTTATTTCTAAGAAGAAAATTCCTAGCATTGAGCTCATACATCATAGAAATATACACATCTTATACACATTTTATATTGTTTTGTTAAAATCTTGTAAGGTTGCTCAAAAATAAAAAAAATTAAAAAAGAAATAAAGATACTAAGTAAATAATCTAGCATTACATCTCCAGGTGCTAGAAAAAGAAGTAAAGAACAATACAAAATCAGTAGAAGACAGTGAATAATTAAATCAGACATTAAGGCAATGAAATTGAGATTAAAATATATAAAATATCATTGAAACAAAGAATTGATTTTCTGAAATGATAAAAAAAATGATAAATGCTTAGCCAAACTAACCAAGAGAAAGAGGGAAAATTCAAATTATCAAAATCCAAGATAAAAAGGAGATATCACCATAGACATTACTGATATCCAGAGGACCAACAGCAACTATTTTGAGATTGTTTACACTGATAAGGAAAAAAAACGTGAAGATATGAACAAATTAGAGACATATGATCTATCCAAATTGAGCCAAGAAGATAGAAAAAACAAACAGATCAAATTTCAAGTAATGATATTGAAGAATCATGAAAACCTCCCAATAACATTAACAAAAAGTCCAGGACAAGATGCATTCACAACTGAATTCTACTAGACCTATAAAGAAGAAACTCAATCCTCCTCAAATTAATCCATGAATCATAAAGGGAGGGAACACTGACGCAATCATTCTATGAACCCAGTATCATTCTGGGCAAAGGAACTAAACAGACAGTTTTCAAAAGAAGAAATATGAATGATGAACAAATATGTGAAAAATTTTTCATCACCTCTTGCAATTAGATCAATGCAAATTAAAACAACTCTGAGATTTCATCTCATTCCAGTCTGAACAGCAGTTATCAAGAAAATCAGTAAGAGGCAATCAAGTCATCCCTGAGGCAGACCCCACCACCTGCATTCACCTCAAACCCTGCCATGCCTGGGAGGACAGCTAGTGCCAAGGACACCCCTGTCTAGGACCCACCACCCAGAGCCACACTTCCTCTCCTGCAATGTGTGGGCCCAAGACTCTGGTCCTGGGCTGACATGTGACAAGGATACCCCTGAAGAGCTGCCTCACCCACACACTGAACAGGACCAAGACTCTGGTCTAAGTTGGCAGGTGCCCAGAACACTCCAAGGACCTCAACCCAGAGCCACCCAGCTGCAGTACATACTTGGGCCTGTACCTGCTGCCAAGGATCTCAGGTCCAATCACAACATGTAGGAAGAACATTTTAGACACACCCCACACCTCTGGGTCCCCAGGACACAGCAACACACCTACCTAGCTGCACCTCAATAATCCAGTGGGCTGCCCTGCAGCCCCAAAGATTACAGATATGTATCATGGAGCCTAGTCCAAAAGGTGCAGCAAAACAAGGCTCCAGGAAGAGGCAGCTTTCTGGGAGAAGACTCCCTCTATTCAAAGATCCAGAAGAAGCTCTTCAAATATGAGGAATGAAACTAGAAAATGTTCACCTCATACCCACAACTCTCCTAACAAGGAAACCAAAGACAGAGTGGGGTAAAATCTAGAAAAAAAATCAATAATCTGATTACTAAAAGGAACAATAAACTAAAAGAAGATTTAATGGAGGGACTAAGTGAGAAAACTCAAGAGAATAAAAACTCTATTATCTATACTCAGGCAGCACATAAACCCAGGTATTTCAATAATTAATATACATGTATATGTTCATATGTTATATTATGTTATATCGATATGTTATATTATATGTTATATTATGTTATATCAATATGTTATATATTATATCAATGTGTTATATATATCATATATAACATATATAACATATATCATATATAACATATATAACATATATCGTATATATCATATATAACATATGTAACATTTATAACATACATTATGTTATATCAATATGTTATATCAACATGTTATATTATATGTTTTATTATGTTATATCAAAATGTTATATTATATTTATAACATGGGTGAATTACAGAGGAGACATGAGATCTAGGAATGGGTGAAGGGGTAGGGGGAAATCCACAAGGACTGGGTTTAACTTACTTTGTCAACACCTCCAAATATATGAATATGTAATAATGATTCCTTCCAATGTATAAGACTATGTTGAACTAATAAAAAAGAAACCAATTATCAAAGAAATAAATGTACTGAAAAAGGAAGTAACAGAGCTAAATTTTCTGTCAATCACATCAGAAAAAATGATACAAGAATTTAATAATAGACTAACTTCTATAGAAAACAGAGCCTCAGCTTTTGAAGAAAGAATTTCCAACAATGAGAATAGGCTCAATAAGCAGACCACATGGATGATAAAAAAGAAAAAAAAGCTCACACAGAATGAGCAGAATTTTTTAAATGTCGGGGATGAAAACAGAAGAAATGATTGAAGAGTAATTGGGGTACAAGAAGAAACTGAAACAAACTAATGGCATAAAGAACATTATCAATGAATTAATTAAAGAAAAACTTTTTCATATCAAAATAGAGTCAGGTATGTTCATATGGGAAGCTTAGTGTGGGGAGCTGGATTGTCACCCAGGAGCCCATCAGGAGGAGGGTGAGTGCCGACTGCTGGAACCCGGTCCCCCCTCGTCCGGGGACCCCTTCCCTCCCAGCCGGGGAAACGAGGCAACCACACGCAGCTGATGGCAGCTCAGAATCCATTTATTACTAAGGCACACGGGTTTTTATAGAGGAGGCAGGGAAACAGCCAAGGAATCAATAATCCTTCTAAGGGAGTTGCCAGGTGTTATGTAGATTTCAGTACAGACAAAAGTTAGGAACGTTCTGTAGTCGATACATTCTGACCCACCCTGTTTGATCTTTTGTAAAACAAAGCCTGACCTAGCAGCCCCTCCTGAAGGAACTTATACAAATAGTAACAAGATCGCTCCAGGGCAGCTGATGAAACAGAGTGAAGGTCAGACCGAAGGTCAGACCCCAACAGCTTAGGATCTTTGACAATGCAACTTCTTAATAAAAATTTAAAAAGAAAAGAAAAAATAGTGAAAAAAGATAATCACACCAAGATACATCATATTTCAAAATGTATAACAGGAAAATCAAGGAAAAATATTAAAACCTGCAAGACAGGCCAAATCACATTCAGAGGCAGACCAATAAGGATAACCTCTGACTTTTCAATTTAGACTCTAGAATCAAGAAGGTCTTGGAAGTACATACTTCAATCTCTGAATGACCACAACCTACATCCAAGAATACCATAGCCAGCAAAACTCAGTGTCAAAATTGAAGAGGAAAGAGGAACATTTCATGATATGATAAAACTTGCAGAATACATGAAGAGAAAACCAACGCTAGAAAGAATTCTCAAAGATAAACTCCAGGAAGAAGAACAATCAAACAAACCTCAAAATCCACAAAAAGGGAATTCAATAAAAGTATATGCTATTGCAAGACAACACAGACTCACTAATAAAACACAATGAATATGAATCACAAGCACATAACTATCCTAACACTCATGTGGATGGTCTCAATGCAGCAATTAAAAAACACAAATTAGCAGATTGGATCAAAAAACATAATCCAATAATATGCTGCATACAGGGGACCAATCTCCTAGCCAAAGACATCCACAGATTGAGTGTGAAAGGATGGGAAAAAATGTTTTAGGATTAGGGCCCAAGAAAGCAAGCTGGTGTTGTAATACTTATATCCAACAAAGTAGATTTCAGCCAAAATCTAATTGGAACAGATAAAGAAGACCACTGCATCCTAGCAAAAGGGAAAGTACATCAGGAAGATAAATAACCATAGTAAATATCTATGATCCAAATACCAGGACTCCCAAGAATATGAAAAAAGTACTCCATGACATAAAACCACTTATATACCCAGACACAAAATACTGGGAAGCTTTAAAACTCCTCTATCACTAATAGACAGAGTATCCAAACAAAAAAATAAATAAATAAATAAATAGATCTCCAGCCTAAACAACTCCATTAATCAAATGGACTTAACAGAACCCTTACAGAATATTCCACCCCAAAATTTGATGAGTTTACCTTCTTATCAGCAGCACATGGATCCTTCTCAAAAATAGATCATATTCCGCAAAGGAAATCTCAGCAAATATAAAAAAGCAGACTCTACTCCATGTATCCTATCAGAATATAAAGTCATGACCCTAGCAATTAACAGCAAAAATTATAACAGAAAGTACCTATATACTTAGAGATTGAATTGTACCCTATTAAATGAAGAATGGATCCAAGAAGATGAGAGCAGCAATCAAAAAATTCTTGGAAATGAATGAGAATCAAGACACAACATATCAAAACCTCTAGGACAGCATGAAAGCATTCATTTTCTTTTAATTAAAGAGAGAGGGACAGTGAGAGAGAGAGAGAGAGAGAGAGAGAATATCACTATTTAGTTTTTCATGTTGCCTTCATTGATTCAACACTTCATTGTGAACATGGTTCTGTGGTTGGAACCTGCATCTTCATACATGCCGGACAAGCACTGCAACTGCTGAGCCACTGCTCCAGCCCTCATGAAAGCATTCTTTTCTTTTCTTTTTTTGAGGAGAGAGGGACAGTAAGAGAAAGGAAGAAAGAAAGAAACAATTTTATTTGGTTTTTCATATGGCTTTCGTTGCTCCAAGACTTCGTTGTGTATGTGGTGCTGGGGTTTAAACTCTCATAAGCAAGCATGCCAGGCTAGCACCATAACCACTGAGCAACTTTTCCAGGCCCCCATGAAAGCATTCTTAAAGGGAAATTTTATAGCACTGAATGCCTAAATTAAAAATTAGGAGAGATCCTGAATAAATAAGCTTATATTCCACCCCAAATCCACACAAAAGGAAGAACAATCTAATCCCAAAGCCAGCAGGAGGCAGGAAATAATCAAGATCAGAGCTGAAATCAATGAAATAAAAAACAAAAAACAATAAAAAGAATCAAAAAAACAAAAGTTATTTCTTTCAAAAACTAAATAAAATTGATCCCTAGCAAATTTCACTAAAAGAAGGATGAAAATGAAGCAAATTAACAAAATCACCAATGAAAGGACAACAATCACTACTGACTCCACAAGCTAACAAATTAATAAATCTAATAATCTAATAAATTATCAGAACCTAATTTGTAAAACAATATGCCTCTAAATCAGATAATCTGGAAGACACGGACAAAATTCTAGAACATACAACATTCCCTGACACAGGATGATATTGATATCCTAAATAGCCCAATAACAGGCATGGAAATCAATATAGCAATTAAAAGCTTTCCAAAGAAGAAAAGACCAGGACCTGATGGACTTCCTGCTGAATTTTATCACATCTATGAGGAAGAGCTAACAGCTCTTCTTATTAAGTTATTCAAAGCAAGTAAAAAGGAGAGAATTCTCCCAAAAACTTTTTAATGAGGCATCCATAACTGAAACCAAACCCCAACAAGGACACATAAAAAAAGGATACTACAAACCAATATCCCTGATGAACATAGACACAAAAATCCTTAATAACAATTCAAAAACACATTAAGAAGATAATTCATCATGATCAGGTGGGCTTCATTCCAGGGATGGAAGGCTGGTTCAACATAGCACAAAATAATACATGTGATTCATCACTTGAACAGAATTATTGACAAAATCCATATGATCATCTCAATTGATACAGAAAACCTCCGAAAAAATCCAGCACTCATTTATGATCAAAATTCTGGAGTAGATAAGGATCAAAAGAATGTATCTTAACCATATAAAGGTTTTATATATATATATATATATATATATATATATATATATATATATATAACACCAGCTATTATAATACTAAATAGAGAAAAGCCGAAAAGCATTTCTACTAAATTCAGGAAAAAGACCAGGCAGCATGCTCTCAATCTCACCACTTTTATTCAATATAGTCCTCGAGATTCTAGCCAGAGCAATTAGGCAAGAGAAGGAAATCAAATGAATAACAATAGGACGAGAAGACATACTGTATCTTTTTGCTCATGACATGGTCCTATATTTGGAGGACCAAAAAAACTACACCAAAAAAACGCTTAAGCTTAGAAGCAGATTTAGCAAAGTGGCAAGCTACAAGATCTTTTGTATGTGCTAACAATGATAGGGCATACGAGGAAATCGGGAAATTGGTTCCATTCACAATATTCTCAAAAAAATACTTTGGAATTAATCTAACAAAAGAAGTGGAAGACCTCTACAACAAAAAGTACAGAACATTGAAGAAAGAAATTGAAGAAGACCTGAAAAGATGGCAAAATGTTCCTTATTCTTGGTTAAGCAAAATTAATATAATTAAAATCACCATTCTGCCAAAAAAATATACAGAACTCAATGAAATCCCAATCAAAATGCCATTGTCATTCTCATAGATATCAAAAAAGCAATTCTCAAACCCATTTGGAATAACAGGAAACCCAAAATAGTCAATAGTCAAAGCATTACTGAACAAGAAAGACAAAAAAAAAAGACAGAAACACTGGACTCAGAACACCAGATCTAAAGTTATACTATAGAGCTGTAGTATCAAAAGCAGCATAGTACTGGTATCAAAACTGGTATGAAATCCAATGGAACAAAATAGAATACTATGAGACAAACCCACAAATATCTGATATTTACAAAGAGAGTCAAAATATAACATAGAGCAAAGACAGCCTATTCATCAATTGGTGCTGGCCAAACTGGACAGACACTTGCAGAAAGTTGAAATTAGATACTTATCTCTCACCTTGCACAAAAATCAAATCGGAAATAGACCAAAGAACTGGGAATTAAACTAGCTACTATATAACTTCTAAAATAAAAATTTGGACCAACTCTTTACCATATGGGAGTAGGCTATAACTTTCTCAACAAGACTCCCAATGTGAAATAAATTCAAGAATCAATGAGTTGGTGCCATTAAACTAAAAAGCTTTTGCTGAGCCAAGGAATTGTTCAAAACTGTCAAAAGAGAGCCTACAAAATGGAGATGATAATGGCCTCTGATTCCTCCAACAGGGGTATAATATCCAAAATTTACAAAGAACTAAAAAAAAAACCCTAATATCAAAAACACAAACAATCCAATCAATAAGTTAGCCAGAGAGCTAAACAGAAACGTCTCAGCAGAGAATATTGATCAAGCCAATAACTACAAGAGAAATTGTTCTAAATCACTAGCAATCAGAGAAATGCAAATCAAAACTACATTAAGATTTCACCTCACTCCAGTCAGATTGGCAAAGATGAAGAATGTAGTGCCTGGGGCAGTGGCACAGAGATTATGGCATTTGCCTGGCATGTGTGATATGTGGGTTCAAAACCTAGCACAATGTACACAATGAGCTGTCCAAATAATGAAAGCCACATGAAAAACTAAATAAAATTGATATTTTTTCTCTCTCTCTCTCTCTCTCTCTCTCGCCTTCCCTCTGTCTTAAAATAAAAGATGAAGAATGTAGACAGTAACAGATGCAGGAGGGGTTCTGGGGAGATAGAAACACTAGCTCACTGTTGATGAAACTGCAGACCGGTACAGCCACTTTGAAAAGCAGAATGGAGACTCCTCAAAAAAATTAGAGATGGATCCACCATTTGACACAACTATCCCTCTTATGAGTATTTTCCCAAAAGAAGTAGAATCAGCACATTACAGTGACACAGCAAAATCAATTTTCACAGCAGCTCAATTTACAGTAGCTGAATTATGGAATCACCTCAGATGCTCTTCACTGGATGATGGACCCAAAAGCTGTGGTATAAATATACTATGGAGTTCTACTCAGCTATTAAAAACATCAATATTGTGGCCTTTGCATGTATATGAATGCCAATGGAAGAAAATATGCTGAGTGAAATTAGCCAAACCCAGAGACTCAAGGATTAAATGTTTTCCCTCATTTGTGGAGGCAAGAGCAAAACTCAGGCATGGGTGAAAGGTCAAGCTCATGTACTAGACTCATCAAAGTTGAAGCAACACATAATCTAGAAGAATCATATATATGTAAGAGAAAGATAGGAGAGGGATGAGGCAAGAGGGAGGGGAGAGAGGGGATAATAAGGAAGGATTTAGGAGGAAATCAACAGTTTATCTTACTTATTACTCTCCCTAGAAGCCAAATAATGCTTATGCAATCACTTAATTCTGGTAAATGCAAATCACACACACACACACACACACACACACATGCACACACGCACGCACATTTATATTTGTTATGGGGGGGGGAGAATACAAGTAACATACCGGGTACAGTGGCACATAACTATAATCCCAGAGGCTTAGGAGATAAAGGCAAGAGGATCACCAATTCAAAGCCAGCCTCAGCAACTCAAAGAGGCTATCAGAAACTTAGCAAAATCCTGCCTCAAAATAAAAAAAATAAAATAAAATAAAAATGGAAAAATGAAGCCTGGGGATAAGGCTCAGTGTTTAAGTTCAATCTCTGGAAAAAAATAGAAAGAAACAATAAAAGTAGCAATAAATTCTGACTAAGATTTGGGGAAAATTATACATTCTTACCTTTTGGTGGGGACTGACATTTAGGCAACCACCCTGTAAAGCAGTATGGAGATTCCTGAAAAAAACTGGGAATGGAACCACCATTTGACCCAGCTATCCCATTCTTCACTACATAGCCAAAGAATTTTAAATCAGCTTATTAACATGATGCAGCCACATCAATGCTTACAGCAGCACAATTCATAATAGCCAAGCTATGGAGCCAACCTAGATGCCCCTCCAAAGATGAATGGATAAAGAAATTTTATACACAATGGAGTATTTCTCAGCCATAAAGAAGAATAATTTTATGGAAATTGCCAATAAGTTAATGGAACTGGAGAATATCATGCTAAATGAAATAAGCTAGTCCCTGAAAGTCAAAGATAGAATGTTTTCTCTGATATGCAGAAGCTAATCCAAAATAAGGTGTTCGGGGTGGGGGCAGTGGGTGGGAGAACAGAACAAGGATCAATGCTATATGGCATTGATGACAAAGGACAACGGATTGGACAGGAAAGACATTAGAATGCATCTGGCCTAACATACCTAGATACACATATGAATACACCACAGTGAATCTCATGAACATTTACATCCACAAGATAATAATTTTAAAAAATCTATAAGTAAACAGAAAGATTAGTAGGGTAGAGGGAATGGAACAGGGGATAGGAGGAAGGGAGAGGAAGGGAAACCAATGGGGACTGGATGTGAATAAATTATATTTCATCCCTTTATAATTATGTTCAAATTAATTCTGTAGTCATATATAACTAAAAGCAACCAATAAAAAACAAAAAACCACAGGTAGATCAGTAGAGAAGAGGGACCATTGCGGGAGGAGGTAGGTGGGGGTGGAGGGAAAAGGGCTGAGGATTGTTATTGGCCAAATATATTGTTTTATTGTATGCATGTATAAATATATAATAACAAAACCATCATTATGTACAGCTATATTGGACCAATAAAAATGTATAAAAATAATTTCAAAATGAATGAAATGATGAATATTAAAACATGAATCAATAAAATAGAAAACATACATATAAGAAAATCAACAACACCAAAAGTTTGTTATTGAAAGTTTTAACAAAATTGATAAATCTTTCATAAGACCGATTAAGGTGAAATGCTATAAAGTTTAGATTTTTCTGTCCCCCACAAAGCTATATATTAAAATTAGTTGGAACATTGGAACATGAATGAGTCTTTAACAGAAAGGATGTAGTACACATTGTTTAGGATATTGGGAATGTGCTCCCAAATGTAATAGTAGAACCCTATATTTTTCCTCACACTCTTTTGCTTCCTGACCATAAGGTAAGAACTTTTACTCTGCCACAAACTTCCACCATGATGTACTTGATCTCCAGAAATCTAAAATCAACAGGGCCAATAAATCATGGACTGGAACTTCTACAATTGTGATATAAAAACAAGCATTGAGCTCTCACTACAGAAGGCCATGCAGTTGACAATGTCATGGACCCAAACTGAGCCATTGTGTACTATGAACTCAAAGCTACCCTTAACACCCCAACCAAATTGACTCAGTGTCACCTGTGCTCTAACCTACCCTGCACACATATTGATTATCCCCATCCCCTGACTTCTCCCACAGGTTCAGGTCTTTCCTTACCAAAGCCAGTCCATAGATCTGGAAGATGTGACAGGTCTTTCAAGTATGCAGACACCTATACAAGGCTAAAAGTCACATAAGGAATCAAGTAAATGTGAAACCATCATGGTTTCACACATTCACAATAAGATTCAAGTTACTAACCGGGAAGATAAATCCATAACAAAAAAACATCAAAACTATTTAAATTACCAATTCATGTCCTCTTTTAAACATTGAAAAGGGTGATATGAAGAATTTTTTAAGTTGGTTTGTGTGGGTGGTAGTATCCTTGACTTAACAGAGATTAAAATTGGGGAGAAAATAAAAATCCTTTAGGAACCAGTTTGTCATTATGTAACTGACTTTGTCCATTTTGTATTGCTATAACAGAATATTACAGCATGGTTACTTTATAAAGAATGAAGATTTCTTATAGTTGTGGGGGCCCACAGCTGGTGAGAATCTTTTTGCAGCAACATCCTTTGGTAGAAGTTAGAATGGCAAGAGAGAGATAAGGGAAGGTAGCTGAACTCATCATTTTATCAGGAACTCAGTCACAAGATAATTAAATCTCTTGCACAGGCAAGAGAATTCCCACAAGAGGGCAGCAGTTACTCATGCACTGGACCTAAAAGACTGGCTTCATGTTTTATAGATTTCCCACTCACTATTCTAACAAAAGCCCCAAAGCAGTTAAGACCCAAAGCTTTCAGGCTTTTGATCTTTTAATGATTTGCACACCACCCCTTGCTCTCCTGGGGTATATCTTTGCATTCTATCACAATCTCCTCATTTTGCAATAAACCTTCTCTGAATACTCTCTCTGCCTCCTTCTACTTCTCTTTCTGTAGCAGTGTAGTGCCGTAATCTTACAGCACTGTACCCAAGAACCAAGGACCACCCTGGTGTCTACCTTCAGCCTTTGGTAACATTTTTGGTGGTATAATTCAGATGGCAGGAAGTATGTTTCATTCTCACCCACCTCAGGGGCAAAAAAAAAAAAAACAGTATTCAAGTGTGTTTTTCCAGTATGTCACCTAATTCTTCTTGCATGGTATTCATGATACATAAATAACATTATTTTCCCTGTCTCTGGAGCTGGTGGGGGAGTCCAGACTCTTGCCAGTGCCCAATCTGCCTTGCTCGCTCTTCATGTCTGTGCTTTGTCTGTGCAGGTGCAAGATTATCGTGTATAGAACATTTTCTATTCATGCTAGGTGTTTTAGTCAGCTATTTCATGACTGTGATCAAAAAAAAAACCTTAGAAGAATAGCCTAGAGAAGGAAAATTTTATTTTGACTCATGGCTTCAAAGGTTTAGTCCATGGTCTGCCAACTCCATAGCTCTGAGCCCAGGGTGAGGCAGAACCTCAAGGTAGAAGGGCACAGCAGAGGAAAACAGCTCAGGGCTAGATGACCAAGATGCAGAAAGAGCTCCACTCACCAAGTGTGGTGGGCGGCACCCGAAGGCCATGCCACACAGGCAGCTTTAAGATGGTGCTGGCGGCTGGCCAAGCCTGGTCAACTGATCTTGTGCTCTTCATGGTTCATATGCTTGCAATATCTGACCACCTAGGGACAACCAATAGGAGCTGGCAGAGTTTTCTTTCTCATAGCAACAACTTGCTGATTGGACTACTTTCACTATATAAGCAGTGTAACTTCCTGATTAAAGAGAGATCTCCACAAGCAACAAGAGTGTACGTGTCGTTATTGGCACCTCGCTGGTCGAGCATGTCAACCAAGGACCAAATATAACTCCCAAAGGCACACCTCCAGTGCCTACCTACTCCAGTCACACCCCATTGATAACAGTTAATCCATATTAGTGGAGTAATCTGCTGATTAGGTTGAACCTTTAGATCTCATAATACAAATGCTTCTCCCATGAGCATTCTTGCATTGTCTCACACATGAGCTTTTGACTGACATCTTGTATCTAAACCATAACACTAGAGAAATGAGTCATTTGGACTTTTCATTGTTTCTCTGCCTCATAACCCAAATTCTCATCCATTACCACAAGGGAGACTAACAAACTCCAGAAGGATATTGACACCATCCAGTTCAAACTGATTGAATAATAAGTTAGTGGATATAGAGATCTTCCCACAGGATACATCTTGTTCTTGGACCAATGGGAGAGGATCTCCAAAATTAGAGACTGTGTTGTCCACCAAATACTGCAATCCATTTTTATAGGGGACACAGTATACAGAAAAGGGATGGACTCCAAAGAATGCCCACTCATGAGGTATACACACAAGAGATAGGAACATAGTAGTGGTCTCAAATTATACCACTCACTTTCTTTAATTCCACCATATAGACAGAGGGGAAAACAAACAGGATAGGACTTCTATCAGGTTGGATGCAGGCAGAGGCCACACTTTGAGGAAAATATGGAAGCAACAGAACATCAAGCATCTCCTTGAACGGACCACAAAGACTAAGAATATGGATAAATCTACTTCATGGTCTCCCTTTCTCCTATTCTGTCCTGTATTCTTCCCTTTTTAGATCCCCTACTTCTTATCCTATTGTTCATCTCATTTGGATTTCCCATTCTAAACACCCTTGTTAAATTCCTCACTTCTAGGCTACAACATGCTCTTACTCTTCAATGATATGAAGTTGATTCCCTTTTCCCCTTTTCTCCCCCAGATTTGTTGGCCTCCTCCTTTCATGATAATTACAGTCCTGCCAGACTGTTGATGGACACATCATACTCTCAATTCTGTCCCTATCCAGGCTGTGATTATCTCTAAAGGAATTAAGGGTTATGAGTCCTAGAGAAAGGAATGTTAGTGGAAGTAGTTACCTAGAATTTAGAAGGGATAGGAAGGCAGGGATGACAGGGGTTGGCTGTCAAGGGACATTTGACTGGCAATTGACCTGGAAGAATTAATACTCACCATTCACAGATGCCATTTTGTAAGGAGCCAAATCACATAAGGCTATAAATTCTGTTTTCCTTGTATAGTTGGGCTCATGGAAGAGATTCATCTGGGAATATGGTTAGGCTATTCAAATGAAGAGGGGTCCACCACCAGACTCCTCCACAATCTACAAAGGGACCCATCACCTCCTTCTGTAGATTAAAAAGAACATCATATTCTTATGGTTGTTCATTTGCCCAGAGCTCCTCTGAAGGTCCTTTGGCTGCTATATGACTTTCTACCATTAGGACTAGGTCAGAAAGGATAAAATGACCTGAGGTCTCAGTCTCACATGGTGTAGGTGTGTGACTTCCCATAAGAGGGCAGTAGCTGCCCACAAACTGAGGCAAAAGTGTTACCTGCTGCCAAAGTTTTCCTTCAGCCTCAAGTTCCCCCCCACAATGCTAAAAATAGCCCCAAAGCCTAACCATTTCAGGACATAGCCATTTCTTCTGTTATCAGTTTGCTTTCTCAACCATCTTTTCACTTTGCAATAAACTTGCTCAGAATGTACTTCTGTTTCTGTGCCAGGTTACTGCCCTAATTTTAAAGCATTATACCCGAGAACCAAAGTCCACTGCACTAGCTACCCTTCACCTCTGCTAACAGCTCTACCCCAGTGTCAAGTTTCTTCCTGAGTCCAGATGCTATACACAGCTATCATTTTAAATCAAGGTGGAGGCCACCATGGCCCCATAGTTCATGATCTCCATGCAACTGCAAAATCAGCATCATCTGTAAACCAGGAAATAAACCCTTAACAGACACAAAATCTCCTGATGCATTAATCTTAACCTTCTTAGCCTTCATAACTGTGAACTGTGAGAACTATATATCCACCTCTTATAAACTACCCAGTTTATGATATTTTGTTGTAGCAGACTAAGGGCACCAACACATATGTGTAATCCAGGAAAAGTGGATGCAGTTAAGATCTTCCTACAATGATTTTATGTGGCAATAAAGTTTTTCAGATACCACAAGTATACCCTAGAAAGTGTGTATGGTTTAACTCTAGAGGTGAAGGCAAACTGGCTGATAGGTTTTAGAAAGTTGAATTGAACAGACATATCAGCCAAATTTATAAAAGCAAAATGTTTATTAATTATTGATTGGATAGATTCAGTAATTTTAATAATATTTTGTATTGAGTATAGGTACCTTAATGTATGAAACTGTATAGCATTGTAGTAATCCACCACAAGAAACCCTTCCCCGCCCCCCCCCGCAAGTTTAATAACAGGCAAAATTTGGTTGTTTATTGGAGAAGTACCAGGGGTAGTCAAGCATTTAATAATTTTCTTTTATATGAATTTTACTCTTTGAAGCCTGTTTTTACTTAGGTTGGGATATATTAACTATTTTAACTGGATCTTTGGGAACCCATTTTATCAAAACAATTTGTGAGTGCCAATTACTTTTAATTTGTTATTCATTCTTTATAGCATCTATGGCCACTATAAGATATTAAGATAATGAGTACTGTATCCACTGATTTCCTATTACTAAAAAACAAAATATCAGCAATTATACTTTACAAAGAAAAAAGATATATTAGCTCACAATTCTGAAGGTTGAAGGTTCAAGAGCATGGCATCAGTATTGGATTGGTTCTGGTGAGAAGCTTTTGGTTACATCAAAGTGTCACAGGAGAAGATATGTCTCTGAACAAAGCTCCAAGGAGTTCCAAGAGAGAAGGGGAAACTTGACTCAGGACAAGCGGTGTTCTTGGTGTATGTGACAGAAAAGAATTTCAGCATGCACCAGTCAAAGATATATACAGATGTTTATTTTAGAAAGTAGACACACATTCAAGGGACAATGGGGCCAAAATCAAGAGAGATGTCATTGGGGTAAAGCAGGGATACGCATTCAAGGGAGAATGTGGTATACCTCCAGAGCAAGAAACAGCAACATATTAGTGTGAGATGTTAATATTTTATAGAGGGATGATTTCTGGGAGCTGGACAAGAGGGGGAGTCAGGATAGATCTACACAATTTCAGACAGTTTGTCCTTGAACATTACACTCACATTACCAGGGCAAGGGTCAAGAGTGCACGTCAGGGGTACAGGTCAAGGGTACTCAAGAGTTACAATTGGCCCTGGATGGTTTTTTGTATCTCAGTGGTTCCCAGGTGTTTCATTTGAGACTCGGTATTTTCCCTTGGTTCCCAAAGTCCTATCTTAACTAAAGATGGTACTAAGGCACTGGTGGGTGTGAGAAGGAAAGCTCATGTGGTGAAACAGGAAACCAGAGAGAGATGCAGGCCCTCTTTTATGAATTAAAATCATGAGAACTAACTCAGGGTCCCACAAAAATACTGTAATCTCTTCCAAGGGCAGCACTCCCAATAATCTAACCAACCGCACTAAGCCCTACCACCTGTCAATATTGCCACATTTGGTACCAAACTTCGAACACATGTAACCTTGGACGAACACATGAATCCTTGGACATCACACTCAAAACACTCTAAAACCATAGCAGATTCTATCTCTGTGACAAAATTAGTCAAGGACATAGTTAAAAATAATTTATAACCAGAACTTTTATTTTATATTTATTTTCCTAAACATTTTGGGATATGTTGTTTAAATTTTATGATATATCCAGACATCTCTACTTGGTATCCAATATTGGTTAACTATGTGGAAATTTGTCAGTTGGTGTGTTTTAGTGAATGCTAAAGTTAATTTAGAATCTATGTACTAGAGAAATAAAATTCAATCAATTTACCTTTCTGTTATATAAATTATATTAGTAAATTTGGGATTTCTTATTAGATTAAAACATGGAGTATTTTCAGTGAATAATAATAATTGTAAGTGTTATTTTAGTAGAGTCACCAGCATTTCTTCCCCTTGTGTCATTTTATGTCATTTCTTTGTGCGGTAGCTCTACCTAAAGTTATGATTTTCAGTCTTTACCTCTGAAAATGCATAGTGCTGACTTTCAAAGTGGTTACAGGGAAAGACTTAGTGGCCTGTCTTATAAGTACTGTTAGGTCGCTGCTGCTGGATGGGGGCAGAGCATCAGACAGCACCTGCATGGGAAAGTAACAACCAATCAGACACTGGCAGACAAGCCCAATGGCATCTCGCAATCATCAGATGATTGACAGAGTCCCCACCCAATCCCCAAAGGACAAAACCCCAAAACTTCCTCTGCCCACCCCAGACTACAAAGTTGCTGCCCAGCCAGAGCCATTTGCCACTTCTGCTGCCCAGCCTCACTATGGTGGTGCAGGTGAATCTGGCCCGAGAGCTGCCAATTCCAATACAAAGGTTTTGTTCAGCCACTTTTAGGTCTGACCCTCCCATTTTTAGAACACCCACACCTAAATTTACACTGGCATTCTGATTTTTACATGTGGTGCTGAAACCTAGGGATGATCTCTGGGCCTAACCCTCATCACGGTTGAGGTTCACCCTCTCCCACAGATGAATCAGGAAATTCCTGCACCATCCTTTCTCCTCATCCGGACCGACAGAAGTGGGTTAAGTTCCTTGCATTTCCCTTGGCCTTCCAGTTGCACCTTCCATTAAGGGGATATGCCCATAAGTTTTGCATGCATACCAGACTCCCACCATTACATTTTAGGCCCTGGTGGGCTGAGGAGACGTCCCAGTCCCTAGCTTGCCCCCACCCTCCATTTCTTGGGTAAACATGGTCAAAATTTGGGATGCCTCTTTTTGTTCCTGTTTGCCCTCCAGGTAGTACAGAAAGGTCATGGGAAATGTCAGGTCTCCTTGGACTCCAAAACGCCTTTGGGCTCTCTATACATTAATTTTACCAACTTGGACTCACCCAAGACTTACACCATAAGTGGCTGGTTTTTTACTCAACTGTGGCCTAGCCTCACTACATTTTAGACAATGGTTCAAGATGGCCTCCAGAAGAAATTTTTGACTTTCAAAACCTCACTGATTTGGGAAATTACTGTCACTGGACAGGGAAATGATAAAAAATGCCATATATTCAGGCTTCTGGGCATTTGCAGCCTCACCTCCCCCCATCTTCCTCCTCTTCCTCCTGTCCTCCCCACCACCTTACTCAGACCAGTCCCCTTCCTCCCTCCTTTCACAACTTAATAATTCTATCAAATAAGTACAATCCTTTACCCCACATGCTTTCTTTCCAAAAGGTAATTCCCCCCTTGCCTGTCCCTGCTGTCACTTCTCTTGCTGCTGCCACTGCTGCTGCTGAGTCTGATGCTGCCAGTAGTGCTATCCTGTCTCAGAGCTGCCCATGCATGGACTACCACCCATTTGAGTTCATGAAGCACGCCCTGCAGGACCTGCACAACATGGCATACAGTCTGGATGCTTGGACAGAAAAAAAGTGTCACTTTTAAATCCAAATAACTGTAGTCCCAGGAACTGCTCTCAGCTCCATCCTCCTGTCCTCCGTGTCCTTACTCAGGCCAATTCTGCTCCTGACTCTTCCCCCTCCTCTTCCTTTCTTCCCCCAGGAGGTCCCTCCACCCACTCAACTCTCTTTTCTCCTACAGTTGAATATAATTGGCACAATCATTTAAAGTTATTTAAGATTTCCCTTAAGGTCAAATAAGTGTTCAAGCTCTATATGAAAGTTTATAAGATGAAAATGTATATAGGTTTACAGGCAATGTAATCAATAAGTGCTCTCTTTTCTGTATTATATCTGACATAGAAGGGCCACACTGCCATATGAAAGCCTATTTGCTTATACTAAGGCTTTTTCTGATCATTAACAGTTTCCTAAATGCATGTTCAGAGAGACTATTCCCATTTTAAGACTGGTAAAATTGGTCTGCTGGATGTTTAATACCAAAACCAGGTTACCAAAGTTAAGGAAGTTAAAGGGTTAAGGAAAAAGTCAATACTTTGGCCCTTGCTTTGTTTGGTCAGCCAAAACTCAGGGGACAATGGGACTTATCTACAGCCTTAACAACTCTGGGTAACATGACCTCCCAACCAGGGGGATCAAGTGACCCTAGAGAACAGAAAGCTACCTAGTGTGCATGCTAAAACAGGAAAGTCATTGGCAGAGAGATATCCCTGATGCTTCCAAGTGAAGCCACGTGTGGTCAGCAAGCCCCTGATCTATCCTGGCAGATGGCACAACTGGTAAAAGAGCCAAGAGGCTTTTCACAAGTTCCTCAAGAATAACCCTGACAATCTCAGCTGACTTGTAGCAATAGAAAGGAACAAGATCAGTTTTGATCAAGTTGGTCTTAAACACCTGGCAGGAGCATATAACCAAAGCTCAGGCCTACATGGACACTTAGCAACAAAGGCAATGGCTCTTTTTAAGCAGTACTTGAGGTCCATGCTTAAAAGCTAAATGCTACATTTAGAGGGGGTTCCCCTAATCTTGTTTGCTCAGCATCCCCTCCCTATGGCAAAATGGGCCATTTTCCTACCAGTGGTGGTTGGACTCTCCCTTGCCTCCTCACTCCCTATTTCTGGGTAGGGGGCAAGAGGATGCAGTCACTGCCACCCAGAGGCTAAAATAGCAACTCCAAGAGGCAATGGAGGCATCTGCTGCCTCCCTGGCCTCCCTACAAAGACAAATAACATCTATTACTCAAGTTTCCTTGCAGAACTGCTGAACACTAGATCTCCTGATGGTGGACAAAGGGGGAAACCCACATTCCTATAAGAAGAATGCTGCTGCTAAATCAATGAAACTGGGCTGGTCGAGAAAAGTGATGGAACTCTCAGAGTGAGAGGTTTAGGCAGCAACAGTCAAATGACCCTTGACCAGGATGGCGGAATTCCCTTCTTGTCACCTGGCTAACTCTCATCCTTACTCCCATATTAGTGATAAGACTCCTTCTAATGACTGCTCCTCATCTCCTCAGGTTCACCCGAAACAGCATGAGTGAGGTCGCTGGAGTAACATACAACCAAATGCTCTTGCACCCTTACAGCTGCCTCCAAGGCAAAACCCTAACCTTCCCCTCCCCCACAATGCCCCACAAAGAGCAGGAAGTAACCAGATGGAAATCAACGCCCTATGTCACCTAAAAGGTAAGGATGTTAGATCAGTGTGACTGGGTGTGAGCAGAGCATCAGACAGCCCATGCCCTCAGGCAGCTGGATGGGGGTAGAGCATCAGGCAGTGCCCATGCACGAAAGTAACAACCAATCAGACACTGGCAGACAAACCCCAATGGCATCTCACAATTATCTAATGATTGATGGAGTCCCCACCCCATCCACAAAGGATAAGGCACCGAAACATACTCTGCCCACCCCAGACTACAAAGTTGCTGCCTAGCCAGGACCAGGGCCACTTCTCCTGCCTGCCCTTACTATGGTGGTGCAGGTGAATCTGGCCCAAGAGCCGCTAATCCCAATAAAAAGGTTTTGCTCAGCCGCTTTTAGGTCTGATCCCCCTTTTTGAACACCTGAATTTACACCTTTGTTCTGACTTTTACAGGTACCTATGCCTTATTCCAAAGGTTCCAAGTGCACCTTGAGGAATTGAGGTTTAGCAGCCTCATACTGGAGGTACAGTTAGCCCCCTTGCACAAGGAACCAGTACCTTCTGCTTATGAACTGGGATAACTAGCTGATGGAAGAAATATCTAAGGAGCAAAGATTTCAGCCTGATGCATGGCTGCTTTTGGCAACTTACACTAAGATGACAGAACAAAGGGATAACCTCAAGGTGGAATTTGTAGTTAAAAGCCAAAGTCACCAAAAAAATGTTTGGAAAATTTCCGGTCTCACCATGAAAAAGTCAAAATGTTTTTAAGAATGCAGCCAAGCAATGATTTGCTAGAGATTAGCACAGATGAAATGCAATAAGATGCTATTCATTATAACCATGAAGAAAAGGACCCAAAGGCACTTCAGAGATCTTCATGGATACCCTTTTCATCACAGGATCCAAGTGCTATGGCCTTGAGGGAAGAAAAATGTAGTTGCCTAGGGCCAACTACTGCACACCTCAGTGCAGCCTGTCTCAGCTGTGATATACATCCATATATCAAATGGAGCCACATAAGTCTAGGCCACAGTTTCAGAGGTTATAAATTTGCATTGGTGTCATGCACATGGTACTAATTCTCTAGGAGTTCAAAACAAAACCACTATGGAAGCATGATTTCCTTTACCTAGATTTCGGAGGACATTGAAAATTCTAGGGTCACAAGCAGAAGATGCCTTAGAAACTCACTCCAGACATTCTCCATTATGGCAATACCTAGTGGATCTGACGTCCAAATTCCTGGTGTTTCCCAGAGGTCGCATGTGGAGTTGAGGTAGGATAGGATAAATAAGGATAAGTAGAAAGCAGTATGTAAATGTAAAAGCTTCATGAACATCCTCATTTTCATTCCTCATGCCTATTTTCCTCCAGGCCCAAATTTTAACAAACTTAGAATACTGTAAGTTCAAGTAATTGGTGCCTACATGCATTGTTATAATTATTTTAACTGATTAAAATAAGATACATGTATGTGAAAAAAGATGAAAAATAGATATAGAAATGTATCAGAGAGAGAAAATGTTGAAATGATATGGATACAAGCCCAGTACTATTAACTATATAACATCAACCTAAAAATTCTGAGAAGAACCAGACCACTCGAACCTGATCTGCACTCCATCACCAGACAAATTGAGCTCATTAAACTGACACCACCTCACATACTCTCATGTTTACCATTTGTAAAATTTTATTTAAAAGAAGCCCAAAGCCTTAACAGCAAATTTTACTCTACAGTGCCTGCATTTCCTCTCCCTTTGTATTTGTAGTCTGCTCTCTTGCTTCCTTTACTAAATAAATATCCTTGCTTTCCTAAATAAATCTCTGTGTATGCCTATTTTGACATGTCCTGAACTACTTTTATGCAGTTTTAGTCAGGAACCTGTCAGGGATGAGTTTGAGACAGAGATCACCATCGGCATAAATGGAAAATACACTCCTGAGCTTTAATTTATAGCCTGATAACACTTAAAAGGAAGTGGAAGCTGGGTGCATGGTATACGCCTGTAATCCCAGTAACTTGAGAGGCTGAGGCAGGAGGATTACAAATTTGAGACAAGCCTTAGTAACTTAGTGAGACCCTGCCTGAAAACTCAAAATAAAAAGGTGAAAAATACTATGGATGTAGCTCAGAAGTAAAGTGCCCCTGGGTTCAATCCCCAGTATATATATATATATATATATATATATATATATATATATATATATATATGTGTGTGTGTGTGTGTGTGTGTGTGTTTGGGTGTGTGAGAGAGAGTGTGTATGCATGCTCGCGCATGCGTTTTCTACTCACCCACATGAATTCATAGCCTATCAGGTATTAAAGGATTGTTATATTCCATAAACATCTCCTTCAAAAAACTTACCATACCAGGCATGGTGGTGCATGCCTGTAATTCCAGGAAACGGGGACCCTGATGCAAGAGGACCACAAATTCAAAGCCAGCCTCAGCAATTAAGTGAGATCTTGTCTCAAAATTTAAAAAAAGAATGGACTAGGATGTGGCTCAGTGGTTAGGCGGTCCTGGGTACCAAAAAAAGAAATGCTTATCAGCTTCAGAGACCAGGTGTATCATTAAAGCCAGATTATTCTTGCCATGACTGCAAACAAACAATATAAAGGATAAAATGTATTGAGGCACCATCAAAATGGTGACTTGCCGTGATTCATGTTCTCTTCAATTTCCAACCTATGTATTAACTTACCATCTATAGCAACTGTTTCTCATCACAAGACAGAGATGTTTATACAAAATGTGGCATTGATATGGAAAACTAACGTTTGGCTCCAGGGTGACCTACTGACCTTCTCTCCCACAGAGTTAAAATGCTCTCGTAGGAAAAGATAAACAAGCCTTTGACTTGTACTTAAAGACAATTAGCATTCCTAAACCTTAGCTCTCCTTTGTAAACAGCCCTTTCACATGAATAAAATTAACTCTCTCTCTTTGTTCCAGGAGCCAATATGATACTCTGGTCAATGTTCTCTTAGCAGGAACCCTAATAAAAGCCATGCCTGTATGTTTGTTCTCTTGGTTTGTTTTGATTTCTTCCTTCACCAAGTCAAAGTTCATGACATGTCTGGCAGGCATCAAGTTAAGATCTTCCCCCCTCCCTTCTGGGGATGTCCTTGGACTCTATCCAGAGACAGAGTGAAAGATTATTCTGAATTTTAAGATTTAATGTCTGCTAGTTGTGTTTTGAATTGTTTGAAGCCAGTTATCCCTCCCATCTTGCCCATTTCTCTGTTATAAAACAAATGTCTTTCCTATCCCTTACCCACCACTGCATTTTGGATGTGAACAACTAGTTTTAGATTTACAGGCTCATAGCTGGAGAGGAATTTGCCTTGGAATAAATCATTAATTGAGTCATATCCATATATGATTCAAACAGGACTCTGGATTTTGGGCTTTTGAGTTGATGCTGGACTCAGTCACAACATTTGGTGATCCTGGAATGGAATAAATATAGTTTACATTGTGAGGACAGGAGTTTGGAAGGATTGGAAGAGAATGCTAAGATCTGAATTTGATTTGTCAGAGAGATGGAGGGACACATAAGGGGTGCCTGAGTTATGAGAGATTAATCTCACTTTCGTACAAATACATTGTCAAAAGTGAGATTTTTTTTCTTTCATTGGGACTAGATCAGATACTGAAATACTGAATTGTTAAAAAAGCCTCCCTCTCAGGGAGTATGAAAATCCTCACCAGAAAATGACACCAGGCTATTGGACTTTCCAGCCTTTTTAACCATGAGCAATTCTTTCTTCCCAAATCACCAAGTTTTGGGCCTTCTGTAGTAGAGAGAGAATATGGACTCAGAAGGCAAGATTTTAGGTTTCAATGACATTTTGAAATTGCATCATTAGTACACTTAGGAAAATTCAATTTTGTACACAATGAACATTGTATTTTTAAAATCTGTGGTTATTGAAATTTTGTTTGTCTGTTTTTTGTTTGTTTGTTTGCAGTACTGGGGATTGAAAGTAGGGACACTCTACTACTGAGCTACATGTCCAACCCATTTTACTTTATTTTACTTTTTATTTTGAGACAGGGTTTCAATAAGTTGCCAAAGCTGCCCTGTATCTTGTAGTTCTCCTGCCTCAGACACTTGAGTAACTAGTATTTTAAGAGTGTGTCATTGTGTCATCTTACTAAGTTTCACAGATTCTTGCAAATCAGAGTTACTAATTGTGGCATCACTGGTAAGGTACCTAATTAAGATGAAATGAAAAGAAAATAAGTTCTTTCCATTTAGATTAGATTATACCACATAAAAGGGGAGGAAAACAGTATTCTACTATATAATTAACACAAAGCACACACCAAATAACTCAGCACCAACAGGTTGTCCTAAGAGTCAACTCAATTCTGACACTGACATTAGTGCATATTCCATTGTTACAAACTTAGTCCTACAAAATTGCTCTACTTACTTTGTTTTAAAGAGAGAGATGAACAGAGAGAGAGAGAGAGAGAGAGAGAGACTCAATTTTATTCAGTTTTTCATGCGGCTTTCGTTGCTCTGACACTTCATTGTATATATGGTGCTGGGGTTTGAACCCATGTCCTCACGCATGCCAGGCAAGTGCCATAATTGCCCAGAAAATGCTCCAATCCCTGCTCTATTCACTTTAGATACCAGTCCAAGTATTATATTCCCAGGTTACCAAAACCTCTGTTCAATCTGGCTGTAAATTGGAGGTCCCCATGATTGCCATCTCAGGTTCAGTTTGCTAACGCTGCTCACAGAAACCATGAATAATTTATTTATCATTGCTGATTTGTTTAAAAATATTTTTTAAAATACAAATGAACAGTCTGAGAAATACTTAGAAAAAGTCCCATGTCCAAGAGCTTCTGTCTTTGTGGAACTGAGGTATGACACCTTCCTAACACATCACTTTGTTCTTGTTTGACAAACCAAAAACTCCTGAAACACCATATTTTAGGGATTTATGGAGGCTTAATTATGCAAGTACAATTAATCAATAGCTCCATTTCTAGCACCTCTCCCCTCTCTGGAAAATAAGCAGTGGGCCTGAAAGTTCCATGCTTCTAATTTTAAATTGACATTTTAGTGACCAGCCTCCATCCAGAAGCTTACCAAAAGTTGTGGCAGATCTCCCCACACACCAGCATGGAAGAGTGTCCTGAAACAAGGAATAAAAATAGCTGATGTAATCCATGCATGCACATGCACACTGTGTACGTATGCAGTCTGTAAGTGTGCATGAACAATGTATGTGCAAGCAATAAGTGTGTGCGCCTGTGCAAACATTGATGCAATTCTATACTGCAGAATTCTCAATTAGAATGTATGTTTATATTACCATATACACATGATAAAGGGACTAGCAAATTGAGGGGAATGGACAGAAGATATATAAAGCAATGCCATGTGACATTCAAGGCTCAATCTTTGAGTACAATTCTGCTTAGCACATGTTGGTGCAAATAAATGCACCTGGTTGGAAGCCTTGGTGTCTCATTTTTCTGCACAAGAACCCTGCAATATCTCTTGGGGCTCAGCAAGGATATGACATGATGAAATTTCACCTCCCTTGTCACCCAAGTATGAGCTCTTGAATGCTGGGAAAAGTGGCTTCTCCTGGCTCTAATGGATCAAATTTTTCCACAAGGGGACTAGCCTTTCCAATGTGCTGGTATAGGACCCTGGAAACATAGAGGAACCAGTGAGGCTCAGGTACCAACTAAAGTGGGGAGTGCCACCCAACACACTGGCTAGTACCTGGGTTCATTTTTTTTAATTCAAAAACCCTGCCCTTAATTTGCAGGGGAGTAATATGATCACCTCCCAGGGGTTGTCTGAGAAATCTTGAGTGAGTGAAATGAAACAACTCCAAGGTACTGACTGGAGAGCTGGAGGTATTGTATGAATATGAGTGAATGAGACAGACCTAGGGGCGAATCCTCACTCCACCCAGGGCTAAAGAGAATGTAGGGTCCTGATCCATAGTTCCTTAGCAACATCACACAGGTTAGGGTAACACCAGGCTCTCCATAAGGTCTCCAAGTCTGGTCTTGGTCAGAGGTTTATACTGACCTGCAGATGCTAAGAGGCACCTGAAATATCATCATTAAGAGTGATGAGAGATGGATGAAGAGACAGATTACCCCTTTCCCTTTCCCTTCTTGTATTTGATTGTCATCTTTTAGTGGGAGGAAATGGGTACAAAGCAGAGAAAACTCACTCCCTGGAGTGTGTAATAAAAAAACTTAAAGGGATATTCCAGAGACTATGGAGTTAAGTTGACTCCCAGGAATGTCAGGGCTTTTTGTGAAGAGCATTGACCTTCATTTGGGGGTGGGCGGGCCTCTTTATCTGAGGTGTCACTAGTTAAAAAAACTAGTTAGCAAAGTGTTTAGGATTAGCATAAGGGACCCAGGGCATCCTGACCAATTTCCCTATTTTGACTGTTGGCAAGACATGGTCCTCTTTTACCTTCTTTGGCTGAAGGCTTGCCTCGAGAGAACTATAAAATTATGATGACACAGGTAATGGCTTTCTCAAAGTGCAGGTCAGACCCAAGAATGCCATTTTACTTGAGGAGTCAGAGGCGATTCCCCTGCCTTATTCAATACCATATCCTCTGCTACCATCACCCACTGCAGCTGCAGCTCCACCAGAGGGCATTACTCCTGAACCCATATCTTCCATGAGACCTCTTGAAATGCCCCAAGCTGCAGCCCCACAGAGCTGCCAGTTTTAACCACATACGCTCCAGTCAGGAGGCATCAGATGAACCCTGGTGACAGCCTCCCCTTCCAGTAGATGCCAAGGTACCCTAAAGACATCTGAGAAAAACACAGGGGCCAAAATACCATAGACAATATGGTCAGGTGCAAGTGGGCCACACACCTTCATATATAATCCCTTCACCACTACTGACCTAAATCAGAAAGACCACACCCCCTTCTTCACTGAGAAGTCTTAGGCTATGATTGATTTAATGCAATCCATTATACATACCCACAAACCCACTTGGACTGTTTGCTTCCAGTTACTCCTAACTCTGTTTAACACTGGAAAATGCAGCGTAATTACTTGGGCAACACTAAAGTGGTTGGAAGATCATACCCCATCAGGAACTATGAATGTCCAGGCTTATGCTCAGAAACAATTCCCTAAGGAAGATCCTTTGGAACCCTAATGATGACCAAGAACTTCAGATGCAGCTCTTGGGGAAGTATGAAAGAAGGAGGAAAGAAGGACATAAACATGAACAAGACCTCAGAGGTGAACCAGAAACACAAAAAAATCCCAAGTCAATTCTATGAGAGGCTGTGCAAAGCATTTCATCTACACACCCCCTTCAACTCAGATGCAGTCAAGAATCGGAATGACCAATGCAGCCTTGGTTGGTCAGGTCTAGGGAGACATCCAACATTAACTGCAGAAATTAGAGGGCTTTGATGGGATGAATGCAGCCAACCTTTGAAGGCACAATGAAGGTATTTGTCAACTGAGACCAAGAGGAACAGTGAAAAGCAGACTGAAAAATTAAGAAGAGTAGACTTGTTAAGCCACCACTCTAGTTGAGCAGTTGAGACAACTCCCTAAAGATATTCATTTGGGTTGGGGCCAAGGCCAGAGAAGGGCTTGACAAAGAGGACCACTTTACCTAGAGCAAAGATTAGGATAGTGTCATCAAGAGGGTCACTGGAAGAATGAGTCCCCCCAAGAGAGTATTATCACCCAGTACCCAGATGAAGGGCAAGAGGCAAAGAGATTCAAGGACAGTACCAACCAACCTGATGATCATATGAAACCTCTGATGATGATTTTGTGGGACTGATCACCATGAGAAACTTTGAGAACTAGTACAGACTAGGCTTCATTTTTATAGGCCCCCCAGGAATCTATGCTCTGAATGGCTGTGGGGGGCCAAACCATGGACATTATGGTCAACACTGGTGTAGAATATTCCACAATGACTCAACCTGTGGGTCCTCTCTCCCAGAGACAAACAACTATCATGGGAACCACAGGTAGTCAATCTCATTGCTCCTTTTTGTTGACTTTACAATGCAAGATAGGCGGCCATGAAATTACTCATGAATTTCTATACCTCCCTGACTGTTCTGTGGCTTTAATGCGTGGGACCTATTATGCAAAACACAGGCCCAGATAATTCCCAATTCCTATGACCAAGCAGCTCTAACCCTTGGAAATCCAGAAACAAAAATCCTGACTTTCACAATTCTCCAAGGGAAAGAATGATGCACAACAGGGACTGGAGCTTCCATTTAAGGTACCTGGAGCATTGACAGAGGTGTCCCAAAACATAACCTCAGTAGTAATGGAACTGAAGCCAGGTGCTGGACCCACTCACTGGAAATAATATTTCATTCTTTGCAAAGCACAGATTGAGATACAGAGGTACCTGGAGAGACTTCTAAATTACTCTGTCAATTACCCTGGACACACCCATCCTGCCAATCCAAAAGCCAAGAATGGATGATTATCAGCCAGTTCAGGACTTATGAGCAATTGTTCCTAACCCTTATAGTTTCCTGGGTTTCCCATCAAGGTGATTTTTTTTACACATTTGGACCTTAAGAATGCCTTCTTCTGTACTCACCTGGCCCCTCAAAGTCAACCAATATTTGCCTTCAAGCAGGAAAATTCTGAGAATGAGCACAAGGGTCAACTAGACTAGACTGCCTCAAGGATGCTATCCTCCGACTTGAGGGCCTTCCCTGCAGACCAATGTAGCTATACAGTGCTCCAGTATGTTGACAATCTACTGCTGTCCAGCATATGCAGGAGGATTGTATGGAAGGAACTCAACTACACCTCACCCCCTTATAGGAAGCTGGCTACAAGGTTCAAGGAAAAAGGCTCAAATAAGCCAAGAAAAAGTCAAATACCATGGTTTTCATTTATACCAAGAACAGCATCAACTTGACCCAGAGGTAAAACAGGCCTTCTGCTCAATCCCAGTACCATTAACCTGATGCCAGATACAGGAGTTCCTCAAGGCCACACAGGTTTTGTAGAAGCTGGATACCTAACATCTGTATCTTGGCAAAACCCCTTTATGAGACCACAAAGGAGGGAGAATGAGAACTCTTTTTATGAGAATGAGCCTAGCAAAAAGTCTTTGAAGAAATCAAGAAGGCCCTCACCAATTCATCCAGCTTAGGGCTCCTAGACATGTCCAAACATTTCTTCTTGTACACACATGAGCATACTGATATTGCAGTGGGGGGTCCTGACCCAAATACTGGGATCATGCCATCATTCAGTAGGATATCTCTCTAAGCAACTTGACTCTCTCACCCAAGGCTGGCCACACTGCCTATGAGCACTTGAAGTCATGGCACTGTTAGTGTCAGAGGCCAAAAAACTGACAATGGGACAAGAATTGATGGTCTGAATGCCTGTGAGAGGCAGTGCTGAGCATAAGGGGCAATGTTGGCTGACTGCTGACCAAATGGTCAGATATCAGGAAGTGCAGTGCAAAAACCTGCATATCTTTGGGGCTGAAGTGGTGGCATGGTGGTTATAGTTCTTGCCTGGCATGCACAAGTACACAGGTTCAAACCCCAGCACCCACATATACAACTAAGTGTCAGAGCACTGAAAGCCATGTGAAAAAGTAATAAAATTTATTCTCTCTCTCTCTCTCTCTCTCTCTCCTCTCTCTTCTCTCTTAAAAAAAACCCTGCATGTCCATCTGGAAATACTGCAAACCTTAAAACCAGTAACCCTACTGCCTGTTAGGCCAGCTGAATCAGATCATGACTGCATCAAAGTCATGGATTATAGTATTTTCAAGCTTACCAAACTTAACAGATCAGCCAATGCTGAATATTTCACTGATGGTAGTAGTTTTGTAAAAGAGGGTGAGCACTTTCCACATACTCTTTAATGTCCCTTGGTTCCACCACTGAGGCAAAACCTCTGCCAAAAGGAACCTCAGTGCAAAAAGTGGAACTCACTGCACTGATCTGAGTCATGCAATTGATAGCTGGGATAAATGTCAATATCTACATAGACTCTAAATATGCCTTCACCACCCTCCACATGTATAGGGTTTTATATAAAGAAAAGGTATTCATTAACTTGGGAGGAAAGGACATAAAATATGGCAAAGAAATCCTTGAACTCTTAGACACTGTATGGGCTCCTAATAAGGTAGCATTCATGCATTGTCAGGGACACCAAAGGCTGAGCACTGAAGCCATTACCTGGGGAAACCATAAACTAAACCAAGAGGCAAAGCTTGCAGCCTCCAAGAGAACTACAAAACCAAAGACTCTAGTTGCCACCCTCTTCCCTAGTCCACTGGCAGAGTGGGATCCTAAATACTTACAACATGAAAAATATCTGGTTTAAGACTGAAAATGGGAGCCACCTCCCATGTGGATGGTGGAGATTTGCAATCCCTGAGGCCCTAGCTGCAGCTCTGTTCAAGCAGTTCTATCAGGAGACCCAAATTGACTAACAACTCTGGAGTCCATTTTGGGCCAACATTTCTACACTCTCCAACTCTCCAGCATAGCTGCAATGGTGTGCAAACAATGTGAAACTTGTGCCCAAAATAACAAGGTCAGGGACCTAAGGTTTCTCCTGGGATCCAGAGTGTTGGAAGGACACCATTAAAAAATCTAGTTGTAAATTTCACTTAACTCCCGAGGGTCAAAGTCTTTTAGTATCTGCTAGTTTTTGCCTATACTTTCTTAGGTTCCGTATAAGCCTTCCCTACCTGCACAGAGAAAGCATATGAACTGGTCCAGCTTCTCCTAAAAGAAATCATTCCTTGATTTGGAATCCCAATAGACACAGGGTCAGATAACAGGTCAGCATTCATGGCTTAGGTGGCACAATTGATGGTAAAGGGGTTGAAGATCACTTGGAAGTTCCACACTGCATACAATCCAGGAATGTGGAATGGATTAACTGGACTCTGAAGTTACACTTAAGTAAACTGTTTCAGGAAACTCATTTATACTGGGACCAGGTGTTGACAATTCCCTTGTTCAGAATTAGGTTTAGCCCTACCAGACAGACACAGTACCTGCTTTATGAGGTTCCTTAAGGATGCCCCTCCTATTATAAATGGTGTGTGAGGAGATCTAAAATAATTGGGCAGCATTTATTCTGAGACAGCAGATGTAGGCACTCTGTTCAACATGGGCTGCATAATCTCCAAGGACCCTATAATCATGGATTGCTCCATGGACCATCCAGCTGTTCAATCAAAATGGGACCCATTTGAATCTGAGTTTTTCCATGAAAATACACCCCAAAATATTACCTGCATCAAATTTGTTATTTATTGGTCTTATTATTAATGGTTTGAAGATTTTCATTGACATAATATTGAGGTTCCAATCTTCCAAATAAGCCATCATTTAAACAAGGAATGACAAATTCTAGTGCTCTTATACTAACAAGATTGGCCCATATAAACTCCATAACCCAAAAATCTTGCTGGCTTGCTCATCATCAACTGAAGCAAAAAACTCATAGTGATTGGCCAAATTAGGGAATCTTCCTGCACACTAATGCTATAGATCCAACTTGAATCTCATTATAAAACTATAGAGCTATAAGAGAAGACCCACTTCAACTCAAATAGATAACCACTGAATACAATCCCTCATTCCCAGTGACATCACTATGATCAAGATGTTTGCTGCTAAGACAGCATCATGTCATGCGACTCAGCCCTAGTCCCAAACCTCACTATTGGAGATGACCTCACCCTCAGTGCTGAAGACAGCTTTGTTCCAGACACTGAAACCTCAACTCTAGCAACACTCATGGGCTGTGTTGGGCACTGTGCAAAAGACAAATGCTGCACCAGACGCCATGACACTTCTTCTTCTCCTCTTAAGCTTCCTCTTTCATGCTCCAAGCGCTCTGAGCAAGAGTGCGGAAAAAAAGAGCACGCTTGAGGGCTGCTTCCTCTTTCTTTCTGTACCCCTTTAAACTACAACACCAATATGACAGTCCCTCATTGGCTGGGATAAGCTGGTCTGCCGCTTCACCATTGGTTCCTTGGCTGTCTCCCCTCCCTATAAAAACCGGTGTGCCTTGGTAATAAACGGATTTTGAGCTGCCATCCCTTGTGTGTGACTGACTCATTTTCCCGGCCGAGACAGAGGGTTCTCCAACGAGGGGGGGGGGATCCAGACTTCAGCCAGGGCACTCGCCCTCCTGTTTGGCCCCCAGGGGACAATCAGGCTGGTCTGAATTGCCCCGCTCACCCTCAGGGATGCCTGAGGTAGCGACAGGCTGCTTTCCCTAAACCCACAAATGGAACTTGAGACATGCATTGTTTTTCTTCCTTTGACATTGGGGGCTCAATTGTTTCCTGATCTCACTGTAGGCTTAGCTCATGATCCTGGTATACTTCTTACTCCATGCCAAAACACATATCCCTCACTCCCATGCCTAATGGTAAATTTAAAAATCCTAGGAAAATATTGCTTTGCCTAGGAGTCAACTGCCTCATATCAACCCATCCTTAACCCTCCTAGGGTCACTTTCTAGTGCCTTCTACTATCTTCCACAACTAGTCTCCTTGATATACATAAATACCACTAACCTTCATATATGCTCTACTTAGTTCATACTTTCCAACAATTGGGTCTTGTAACTTGACCCATTTTTCTTTTCTTGGCTAAATTGTTATGCCTTTTATTAGCTAATTGCATCTCTAAAAATTATGAGAATGCAGAAAATAATCACATATTTCCTAAGACCTTCCTGTCTTTCTCTTTTTCTTAATCAATTTTTATTGAGTTTTTCACATGGCTTTTGTTGCTCTGACACTTAGGTGTTTACTTGGGTGCTGGGGTTTGAACCTGTTGTGCATAGGTGGGCAAGTGCAGTAACTGCCAAGCCACCACTCCAGCCCCCTTACTCTTTTTTTTTTTAAAGAAGAGAGCTGATTTTTAAAGCTGTTTTAGGTTTACAGCAAAACTTCTTGGACTGCTGGCACAGTGGCACATGCCTATAATGCCAGGGGTTCAGGAGGCTGAGGCAGAAGAAGCGCAAATTCGAGCCAGACTCAGCAAATTTGTGAGGCCCTAAGTAACTTGGTAAAACTCTGTCTCAAAGTAAAAATTAAAAACAGTCTGGTGATGTGATTCAGTGGCTAAGTGCCCCTGGGTTCAATCACTAGTAACAAAGAAAAACCCTGACTGGAATTAAAGCCATTTCTCGTATATCCCTATGAATGCAAAGACTCTCCTGTTATCAATCCTATTATCATTATCTCCCACCAAAGTGACATTTGTTAAAATTGATGAGCCTATATTGATGTAGCACTATTGCACAAAATTCATAGCTTATGTTGAGACTCACTCAGGTTGTACAATCTGTGAGATTGGGCATATTTTTAATGTCACATAACTATAGCTATAGTAACATACAGATAAGATTTTACTATAATAGAAATCCACCATATCTGCCTATTAATCCTTCTCTCTCCTGTTGCTATAGCTTTTCCGCTTTTGGAAAATCATAAATTTGTAATCATATGGTATGTATCCTTTGTAAATTAACTTTTTTCACTTTAATACACATTTACATTCCTCTATGTATTTTCATAGCTTCGTAATTAATTAATTTTCAGCATTGAACATGATTCCACTATCTGAATATCCCAAAGTTTATTTAATCATTGGCATACTGAAGGACTTCTTGATTGCTTCCAAGTCTGGTAAATGAGAATAAAACTGCTTTAAACATTATGTGCAGATTTTTGTGTGGAAATAAATTTGCAACTCTTTCAGAAGTTGCATTTGCTGGTAAGAGTACATAAGAGTATATTTAATTTCATAATAAACCACAAAACTGTCTTTCAAAGTGGAATGAATAAGACTGCCTGTTGTTCCATATCCTCATTCTCATTAATATGTGGTACTGTGATAGACACTGTTTTGTAACTGTCAAAAATTACTTGACAGAAGGAGATAAGAGTAGGAGAGGTGGAGAGAAGGAGAGAGGAAAAGAGGGAGGGTGGGGTATAGTCCAGGGACAAGGAATAGTCTCCAAGGACATGTCCACAGGGACATACTTCTTCCAACTGTGTTCCAATTCCCTGAAGTTTCCACCACCTCCCTGTAGTTCATTTAGCTATGTTATGGTTCCTGATGAACAGAGAATTTTATTATTCCATGTTATTCTTGTTCTTGTGACTGTTGCTGCCTTTGCCTCTCTTATTTACCATTTACATGGAATATCTTGTTCCACTTCTCTTTCATTCTGTGTTATGCACAAATTGAAAGTTAATCTTTTGGGGGGCAAATCCTAGGGATTGAACCCAGTGGCACTTAACCACTGAGCCACATACCTAGCCTTTTAAAATTCCTTTTCATTTGTTTGTTTGTTTATTTTTAATTCTGAAAAAGGGTCTAAGTTGCTTAGGGCCTCACTAAATTGCTGAGGCTGTCTTTGAACTTCAGATCCTCCTGAGCCAGTGGGATTACTGGCATGTGACACTATGCCCAGCTAAAGTTAACCATTCAGCTACTCTATTACTTTTGATTGGAAATTTAATAATTTAAGTTTTATGTAATTATTGATATAAAGGGCTTACTAATGTTGTATTTTTAGTTATTTTTGTCAATCTTATAGTTCTTTGTTCCTCTTTCTCCTCTTCTTTCCTTCCTTTGTGTTTCATTGTAGTTTTGCAGTGATGTGCTTTAATTCTTTCTTTTGCACATTTTCTATAGGTATCATTATTGTGATTACCAAGAGGCTTATATAAAATCTGTTATAATTGGCACTCCGTTTTACGCTTAAAATCAACTTAATTTCTACAATTTTACTTCTCCCCATCAGATATTTCATGTTACTGATGCCACAAATTATATATTTAAAATATATATGTATATATGTTCTTAATGCTTTTGTCTTTAAACTTTTATAAGAAAATTTAAAATTGTTTACATACTACATTTATAGTAGTACTGTTTTGTCTATTTGCATATATGTGCATATATATACATATATAAATATATTTCTTAACCTGTGCATCTTATACTTCTATATATTTTCGTGTTTAGTGTCCTTTCATTTGAAATCAAAGAACTCTATTATTTCTTATAATGCAGATCTCATGGTCATGAACTCTGTCAGCTTATGATTGTCTGAGAAAGTCTTTCTCTGTCACTTGTTTTAGAAAAATACATTATTCAGACATAGAATTCTTGGTTTTCAGCTTCGGGGGCAGTAGACTCAAGTCTGTGCACCTTCTCCAAAACTTATGGAGCCATATTGGCTGTAGTAAGACATTTTCTTTTTCTAGTGGAGGACACTGAGAGGTTAGCTTTTAGTAAGCATGCGTGATTCTCTCTCATCCTCCTCCTCAGCGAATTTTAGATCACTATTTGTCATGAAATAAATATTTATCACCCCCCCCAAAATTCATAAGTTCCATGCTGCTCCACCACTGTTATTGGCATTAGATGGTTATGCCTTTGGAAGTTAAGACCTTCAGGTAGAGCCCTCATAAATTGATTTTGTGCCCTTATTAGAAAAGATAGAAAGGAAGTGATTTCTTTCTCTGCCATATTAGGATACTGGGAGAATGTGGCCATGTGCAAGCCAGGAAGTGGACCCTTACACCAAACACTAGATCTGTGATTATCCCGATCTTGGACTTTTCAACTTTCAGAACTGAGAAATAAATTATATTTTGTTTAAGCTGCCCCGTCTATGGTATTGTTATTGCAGAGACCCCCCCAAAAATATATATGTATATTCTTCCCTTTAGGACAGGTTTGGTGTGCATTTTTATTGTTAGATTAGGTTGGCTATTGATATATTGTCATATTTGCATTTGTGTGTGCATATGTGTGCACATATTCACACAGAATAGACATTTGTGTAATTTTTCATTTTACTTTGAAAATTCTGCTAGTAGTGTTGTTTGAATATGCAGAAATGCTGTAAATGTTATCTGTATATACAGAGGCTTTCTAAAGTTCATGGATATCATTAATGGTTATAAAGGTTTATTTATTGTGCTTTTCAGATTTTTCCTGGTGTCAAAATAAGAATCTTTATTCCTAATTTCACCCAGACATATGAATGTGTCCCTTAATAATATAAAAGTTTTATTTTTATTAGTTCTTTTTAGATATACATGACATTACAATATGCAATGACATAGTTTTAAAAACATGGAGTGTAACTTTTTCTAATTCAGTCCCCAATTTTTCTATATAAATAGGTTTAGAATGAATTAAAAATATTTAGATCTATGTAGCCTAAGTTAGCCTTAATAATTATAATCATTTTAATTTAATGTTAATGAAAAACTTTCCTTAATATTATTAATTGGTATCTTAAGATAAGTCAGTTGTATCCTCCCCTTGCATTTGATGAGGTTACTAAGGTTGAAATAACACAGATTCATAGCAATGTTCTTAAAAGGAACTTATTAAAAATGTTACAGAGCTTCCATTTATTTTTCAAAGTTATCCTTGATAATTTGGTTTAGCCAAAAATAACATTGAAGTTCCCAAAATTTCAGTGAACATGAAAATGACAAATTTCCTTTTTAAGATCAAGGAAATTTTTTTTCATTTCCTAGTGTCCTAAAGGGCTTATCATATATATTATTTTTAAAAAATTCTGGAATTCTTGAGAGCTTATTTTAATTTTTCTCCCTTAATATAGTAATGTAGTCATTTTTTCTGATTATTTTCAAATATATGCATTACCTTAAACCTCTAGAATGAATATTTCATAGTATACTTTTAGATACCATTGAGTTCCATAATTCTTTTGGGGGGTTGGGTTCTTATAGTTTTAGTGTATATTGACTTATTTCTGTCAGCCAAAAAGAGAAAAAGACCCAAACAAAAGTTCCTACATATTCTTATATAAATTAAAATTCATTTTATCGTTATTACATATTTGCACTTCAATACATCATTTGTTGTTACATATATTTTTGAAAAAGTGTCTATAATATTTTTCTTAATAATGTAATATAATTGATTATAAAGTTTAATATAATATAATTGATTGTGAAGTTTTCTGATCCTGGAGTTTCCTTTGTAGGAAGGTTTTTAATTACAATTCATTTTCTTTACCAGCTATAAAGCTATTCATATCTCCCATTTACCTTTATTTTATTTTTGTTAATTTCTAGTTTTCATTTCAACTATATTCCAATATTTAATGGCCAGAGTTGTTCATATCTTCTTATGATATCCTTAAATTCTGTATGAATATATGATGAGAGCCATTGTTTTTTATTCTTTTTTTGAAATTAGAATACACTTTATTCTGTAATCCAAATGGTATTTGTAGCAATTGACAGATCTAACTCTATGCACCAAAGGAAACCAATTAATTACTCTGCATCATTTTGAAATGTCAGTGCTATGAAGTTCATTCTTTTCCCATGACAATGGAGAGAGATGTAAAATACCTCTTATTAGGAGTTACTCATAAAGAAGTTTTTCAGTTTTGTTTTATTTTGTTTAGAGTTGATATTCACTAAAAGTCAATGAAGTTTAAATGGCTGATACAGGTTTTCACCGTTTTATAGACATGGAAACTGAGACTGAGTCTGTTTGTAACACTGTAACAGAATACCTGATACTGGGTTAATTTATAAGGAACAGACATTTATTCCTCACCATTCTGGAGGCCAAAACCTTGATTTTTGGATGCCCAGCCTCCAGAATGGTGAGGAATAAATGTCTGTTCTTTTATTCTTGATATTGGTTAACTGAGTGTTCACCATTTTTTTCCAATTAATCTCTTACCAGTTTTGCTAAACCCAGTAAGGTTATTTCCTTTCTTATCTGTTCATTTTCTTTTATTAGTTTCATTTCTCATTTTTGTTATTTTCTTCATATATTTTCTTTTGATTAAATTTGCTATCTTTTTGTAATTAATTGAATGATTCTATCAGAAATGGCATCCGTTGTAGTGCATTATATATTATAAATATACATTATATGTGTGGAGATATATAATTTTGTGTAAGAAGCTTATTTACCACCCAATATATAAATTTTGATATGGAACACATTCATTATTAATCAAATAGTATTTTATGACTTAATTTGTGATTTTCTTCCTTAGACTTGTGGGTCATTTTGAGATCTACTAATTAATATCCCAGTGTACTTGATTTTATATTTATATTTTGTTACTTATTTCTGAATCAATTTCACAATGGAGACAATATATTCTGAATGATTTCAATGCTTTGAAAATATTGAGACATGCTTTAGGCCTAATATGTCGTAAACTGTCATGTTTCCTGAGTATAATTTATTTTTATTTTTAATTTTATTAAGAAATTTAGTTATTACACAATCAAAAATGCTTCCAATGAAACAATATAATATGTATATATTCTTAAAATTAGATTTACCCCTAGAGCCCACCCTAATTTCTTACCCTTACCCATCTCCCTTCATCCTAAGTATAATTTGCACTGTAGATTCCATGGGTACAATGTTCTTACATACAGAACTGATAGTGTGTCAAAATCTTTATATCTTTGTGGAGGTTTTTCCCTCTGCTATTACTTCTACTCCTACTAGTGGTCATCAGTATTAAAGTACTTTCTTATATTTTAGGCACAAAATACTCAAGTGTGATTGTTTACAGAAGAAAAGGAACATGGAAAATGACAAGAGTATTTTTCATTTTAATAAATGAGAAACACTGTCTCCAAAGATCCAAAATTCAGGTTAACTGTCTTTATTTCTCTATGGCCCAACATATAGGTCTGAGATTACAGGTGGCAGAGGCTTTATGCCTGAGGATGTCCCTCAGGACCTATTTCTGAAGGGAAAGGAAGAAATATGAATTCCATATTATCTGACATTCTTCCAACGCTGTCTTTTTGTTGTTGTTGGTGGTGGTGTTTTTCTGCTTTCTGGAGATGGCTCTTCTTTCTTTCTTATCAATATATTTAAGTCTGTAAATTTTACCTCTAAGATGAACTTTAGGTGCATACTAAATGTTTTAATATGTGATGTACTTACTGCCTTGCAACTGAAAATACATTCATAGAGTTTTTTATTATTTCTTCTATTAACTGGAAACTAGGTTAATGTTCTCCTGGGTTTTACTCCTTAAGCACGTACCACATTAGTTGTTTCCTTAGTACTCCAAACATTTACTTCATTTGCTTATCCAGTTTCTTTCACTGCTCTAGATGAAAGAGAAAACTAGCCCTTTAGAAGCTATTTTTTTGCTAGAAATTGAAATTTAAGTACACTAGGTATGTGTAAACGATATTAAGTTGAATATGACAACATTCTGTTAACTACAATGAAGTACAAATAGAGCTGCATTTTTGACAATTATGGAAAACCCCCACAAGAATTACTGAAATGTTCAGATTTCCTTTTGGGGGGGTACCAGGGATTAAACACAGGTACATTTAACCACTGAGTCACATCACCAGCCCTTTCTTTTTTTTTAATTTTGAGACAGTGTCTCACTAATTTGTTAAGGGCCTTGCTAAGTTGCTGAGGCTGGCTTTGAACTTGAAATTCTTCTCCCTTAGTCTCCCCAACTGATGGGATTATAGACATGAGCCACTGAGCTCAGGTGAAACGTTCAGTATTCAATTACAATATAGATAAACCAGTATAATTTTTATAATTCATGCTACTCTTATTATCTTAAAATTGAGTGGCTGTAGGATTATTTATATCTGTTTTATATGCATATTGAAATTAACAGACAATTTTTAAAAACTTTCTTGTATACAGTTGTTCATTAAGGGTGACCAGATGCAGAGTCCTTAAAACAGCCCACAGGACACCCTCTCCCAGGATGAGCTAAGGAGTCCTAGTTTGTCATAATAGAACACAATAATGTCATAACAGGACATAATAATTACCACAATAAGGAGGAGACAAAAATACTGTACAAAATACCTACACCTGAACTTCTGAATTAGAGATGGAAACAAGTGGCTCTTCAAATTTCAAAATAAAAATGTTTCTCCATTAATATAAATAAGTATTCATTTATCACCTCACCTGTTTTAAGATCTTCCAGGTTACTGTATGCAGATAACAATAAATGGGCTCCTCAAGGATAAAAACTAGTCATGGTTTTCTCTGGATGACTTAAAATAGAAAACACACTTAATACTCCAGGGCCGGAGCAGTGGTTCAGTGGTTATGGGGCTTGCCTGGCACCTGTGAGGATGGGGGTTTGAACCCTAGCACCATGTATACAACAAAGTGTTGGAGCAACAAAGGCCACACAGAAAACTAAATAAAATTGATTCTTTTTCTCTCTCTCTCTCTCTCACTATCCCTCTCTGTCTTAAAAAAACACCAAAAGCAATAAAAGTGATACACATTATCTCAAATATTTGCACTGGTAACAAATATTATTCCAATAATTGTATAAGAATTACCTCATTTAATACTGACAGCAAACCTGTGAACCAGTTACTGTTATTATTACTGTTATTATTCATGTTGTTTGCAATGGAAGTGAATGAGGATAATTTATATGTGCAAGGTGAAAATACCAGTTAGTGAGTGGAGGATGCAGGATGTGAAATCATAATCCTTGATTCTGGCCACCTGCATTTAATCTCTCCCCTACTTTCCACTCCCTCCCATGGTCCCTAAACTTAGTTCTCAAGCTTCTGGGTGTGCTGTGTGGGAAATTGCTTTGAGACCATTGTGTGCTCTTTCAGTGTAGACATATTAACCATGTGGAAGCAGCCCAGAGCAATTTGTATTGAGAGACTGAAGAAGCATCTGTTTTTTTCTACCCCATCCCTACAGTTCACTTCTGAAATAGCCCACCACCTCTTGAGCTATTATTAAGCTGTGTGAATTGTTTCTCAGCTCTGCGGTGCTGTAAATCACTTTCCCCCTTTTTACTACATGTCCTGGTGACCTGAGTGCTTAGCACAGCCTGTTCAGGAAGAGTTTTGCTTCCCTTTGTTCCTTGTGAACCCCCAAATGCTGAGCATCAGTCAGGTCCTAGCCCCTGAGGAACATCAGAGTTCTTTTAAGGGAGGAAGGCTCTTAGGCTCTTTTGAATAAAATAACTAAGGAAAAGATCAAAATGGTGCTCTCAGAAGTTATATGAAAACAATGTCTATGCTTTAAAAACATCAAGAGCAGGAACATGGGCAGTGGCAGTTAGAAAAACTTTTCTGAAGATAACAATTTAGCTAAGATGGGAAATAGATGCTCACAAGATGCACCACTCAATATTTTTAATTTTTTTTAGATTTAAACCTTGAGATGCAATTTTATTTATAATAGTACACGTGAAATAGTTCCACTACACAATTAAAAGATATAGTCACTGTGAGAAGACAGAACATAAGCATATTCGGGAACCATATAATAGGGATTTGAAAGCAAACATTGCCCATCCCAAGCGGCATAGCCTTGAGCAGTTCAGGAAACATTCTATTTCTCAGTCTCCTATGTTTGAGGTCCTGGGATGGTCAAATACTATATTGAACTTCACTGTCCAATACAGTACCAACTACTCACAGGTGGTTATTTATTTTATAATTAAAAAATAAAAATTCAGATACTCAGTTACTGTACATTTAAATTGCTCAGAAGCCTTAGGTTAGTGAATATGATGTTGAATAGTTCATATATAAATTCATCACAGAGAATTGTGTTGCAGAAAGCTATATATAAAAAGAGGATCAAACATGATTTAGACATAGTGCTGTGAACATAACATTATTAAACAGATAACACACCCATGCATATTGAAAACTCTTGCATTTGTGAACCTGTGGAAAGCTTGGTATACACCAGCTCTTGTGTACACTCTTAATTAATTCCTTAGGTAGGCAACATATGTTTAAATGCTATCAAATTAAATGTTTGAGTGACATTTATACTATACAGAATGAGAGAGAGAGAGAATTGATATTTCATTACATTCTTGTTCAATGTTTTTGCTATATATGCTTATTAAACATAGTATTTTACCTGGAAATTATTCTTAATTTTCTGATGCTTTCCATCAATAATTTCTGTCCAATTCTAATATGTTTATTCCTTTGCTTGCACTATTTTACTAGCAAAGATTTACAATATAAATAAAGGCTTTTTATCTTTATATGTACTTACAAGGGAAAGCTTTAAAAGCTTTACCTGGAGAATAATTTTAATTACATATTGAAGATTTTTATATTTCTAATTTCTGACTCTGACAATTTTATTAATAGGTCTGTTTCTAGGTGTGTGACTATTTCATATCAAGTTTTAATTTTACTGGTCAACACTTGCTCCTAATATGATTTTTAGTATCTGTTATTAATTAATGATATCACTTTAAAAATATCAGGTCTTGGCCAGTCTTGGTTATTTAAGCTGCCTTCATTTTTCCTTAATAAGTTACACTAGAAATTTATTAGTTTTAATAATCTTTTCAAAGAATATTGCTTCACTGAGTCCCTTTATTTCATTTTTATTTTTCTTTAATTCATTGCTTTTGTTATCTATATTATTTGTTTCTATCTGCTTTCTTTGCTTAGGATTTTTAAAATTTGCTTTAATTAGAATTTAATAAAATAGCCTGAATGATTATATCATTAATACTTACTTCCTTCCACTCTAAAAATTTTAATTTAGTCTATAAATTCCCTGTAAGAAACTTGTTTTAACAAACAAGATTCAGCAATATGTAAACTGATGCTATAATGACACAGGCTTGTTCTTAGAAAAATGTAGTAAATATCTGAGACATTTTAAATTCAAATCATCACGCTAAGAAAATGAAGGGAGAGAAAATTATTACCTCTCAAAAAAAAAAAACGTAGAAAACTACAGGATACAATTCCAGATGTCATCAAAATTACTCTTATCAAAATAGAAATACACGTAAAATTTATTGTACTAATAAAAGGTATCTAAAACAACCACAACAACAATAAACGCTCTCTCTGTCTCATGGAAATTAAAAATTAGCACCTGTAGGAGTACAGGACAGACTATGCTATGAGATTCTTTCCTGTAGCCCTAGAGAGCAGATGTAGGTGAAAGAAAGGAAGGGAAACAAAGGACCTCCATGAATTAAGCCAGCAAGAAAAATAAAAAGCCTGGGTCACACAAGGCACCATGGTTTATTAAGCTAGCATCAAGACTGGACGTCTGGGGCTTCTACACAGAGGGGAAGTGAGAGTTAGGAATTACAACAAAGACAGACATCCGACAGGCACTAACTAACAAGTCTCTGGAGGGTCGCTTGCTAACTATGTTCTCCTGGTGAAAGGCGTATCCAACTTAAGCCCCTAAGAGTTTCAGAACAATAAATACCTAACGAAATGCTTTCTTGTCAACAGAACAAAACGAGAAAAAGTTTCCCACACCGAGAGTAATGGAATAAAAAATAAAATAATGAAATAAATCCACATAGACATAAGATGCAGTGAACCAAAAAAAAAAAAAATTACGATGTTTATGATTAAAATGTTTCGGGAACAAACGGATGAATTTTTAAGCAACGGGCATAATCAAGAATCACAATTTCTTATAAAAATGTGGAAAAAATAAATAAAATGTGCACAATGGAAACTAGAAGAGATTAAATCAAAACCTCATCCTCCGGAGAAAACGGTGTTGAAAGAGGAATTAGGGACTGCTTGAACGCTGCCGGAGCAATGGCAGACGCTGGATAAGCGGGGCTGCAACAGATCCCGCTCGCCAGAACAAAAGAAATGTCAGATTGAAAAATCCGCAACGCAGCGTCAGCAGCACGCAAGCGGTGTCACCACCGGAAGTGTCCGCCACGTTTCCTACTGAGTAAGCAGGTAGGAACTAAAATTCACAGGGAGCAGAATGCAGGGGGGGAAGGAAAAAAAGGAAACACTTCTTCTAGAGACGCCACATTGCTCGATCGGAGCTCCCGGTTTCAAATTTTAAGACAAAAACAACCAGAACAGTTCTGGAACCTTTTCGGGGAGAAGCAGATGCCATGGAAGAGTCTGCAGCTCCCTATGAAGCCTGCGAGGCATCTGGGGCCGAGGCAGGTGCCGAGGCCGCGGGGGAGGGTGTGTCTGGGCCGGGCCTACCCCGGTACGAAGTTTCTGGAGAATCTGAAACTTTATTTTTAAACCCACTCGACTCGGCTTCGGGCCAGGCTTCATTCCCTGTGGCTCCTGGCCCACCTCACCCGCGCACGCAGGCTGTGCGGCATGCCCAGGCCGCAGGGGGAGGGCCCGACCCCAACCCTCATCCGGATCGGAGCAGCGGAGTCTGGACAAAGCAAATCATCTGCAGGTATTATCTGCATGGTCAATGCAAAGAGGGGGAGAACTGTCGCTACTCCCACGACCTTTCTGAGCGGCAGCCGGCCAGGGAGGGCCACGTTTCGCCGCCTGAGGCCTCTGCAGACAGAGGACCTAGTGCGGCTGCGCAGAGGCAGCCCCCGACTCTGGAAGTGGCGGAAGCCCCCCCTGCTGCATCCTCAATCTTCTTGCCTCTGATTGGCTGGGCTCCCGAATGGGGTTTCTTTGAAGCTGAGCCATGCTATGCAGGCTTTCAAGCTGGGCCACACTATGCTGGCTTTCAAGCTGGGCCACACTATGCTGGCTTTCAAGCTGGGCCACACTATGCTGGCTTTCAAGCTGGGCCACACTATGCTGGCTTTCAAGCTGGGCCACACTATGCTGGCTT
>PVKS010002842.1:0-59958 GCA_004027875.1 Aplodontia rufa | reverse complement strand
CTGCTGAAGGAGCAGGTGCACAAGGCTGGGAGGGTGCTATTGGGTTTGTTCCCGGGCAGCCCTACCCAGGCAGCATGGCCCCTTCGTATCGTCCCGAGGCTCCTCTACCGAGGCCGGTGGCTGAGAGAGAGCAGATGGCTGTGGGCATGGGGACGCAGCTTTGCCGCTATGCTGCCAGGGGACAATGCAATAATGGGGAGAGGTGTTTATACCTCCACGGAGATATATGCGACATGTGTGGGCTGCAGGCCTTACACCCCGTGGATGCTGCTCAGCGGGAAGCCCATATAAGCGCCTGCGTTGACGCACACGAGAGAGATATGGAGCTCTCGTTCGCTGTGCAGCGCAGCATGGACAAGGTGTGTGGCATCTGCATGGAGGTTGTCTATCAGAAAGCCAACCCCTGCGATCGCCGCTTTGGCATCCTTTGCAACTGCAACCACACCTTCTGTATTCAGTGTATCCGCAGGTGGAGAAGTGTCAGACAGTTTGAGAACAGAATCAGTAAGTCCTGCCCACAGTGCAGGGTGCCCTCCAGCTTTGTCACTCCCAGTGAGTTCTGGGTGGAGGATGAGGAGGAGAAGGAGAAGCTTATTCAGCAATACAAGGAGGGAATGAGAAACAAAGACTGCAGATATTTTGCTCATGGCAGGGGTTACTGCCCATTTGGAGACTACTGCTTTTACAAACATACATACCATTGGGACCATGATAGGCCAGGTGGTGGATCATCCAGCACATACTGGCATCAAGTTTTGGAGCCTGTGCAGGTGGCAGAGAGCCGCATGCTCTTTAAAAGCAGTAAAAAGGAGCTTGTCATACTTCGGCTGGCCAATCTGTTGTTTAAGCGGTTTCTTGCACTGAGAGGTGGTTTTCCTTTCATTGATGACCAATGGGCTTTGCTTCAGTATCAGCTGGAAGAATATTTCAAGTTGGATCTGTAGCATCGTGCTGTGGCATATGGTCTAGTCTGCTGAGGCTCTGTCATCTGCTGTTGCCTGTTTTCCTTTATTGATTGACCTGCCTATTGCTTTCAGGGGCTATTGAGGCAATCTTTATGCAGTGTTTCTGTTTTCCTGTCTATTACCCTTTTCTTCCCAATAGGATTATGATGTTTCCTGCTAAGAAATAACAAAATGTCCTTGAAGTTGTTTAGTGAAATGAATATTTCTGTCAGTTGATGGTTTGTTTTGTTATGTCTTTCCAACAGTATTCACTCAGTTCTAGTCTAGTGTTTACAGAGTTTACACTCATTGTGAAGTTCCTCAAGAATAAATGTGACAGTGTGAAAAAAGAAGTCTTAATTAGGAGCTTTTTGCCACAATAGCCTTAAGAAATGGACCCTTGCAGGGCCTTGCAGCTGCTGTCTGTTTACATGTCTGTTTTTTCCCCTCTTCCTCTTCAAGTGCACTTGTTAACTTGTGGTTACTTCGTGATTTCGTGTTTTACTTGACCAAAACCAAGTGCATATGTTTACATGTTTTTATCCTGTTAAGCTTGATGTGAAAATTATTTATATTTGGAGTATATATTTAAGAATGACATATATATATATAATACATGTATAAGTATAAACGTTATGTATTTGAAAATATATGAAAGAATATACACCATAATATATATGTTTATGTAATAAAATAAATACAGAGATGAAAGATGAAGGTCAAAGGCTAGCAGTTTGGGTTGTTGTGTGAGTTTTGTGGAGTCATTTTTATTAGATCTTAACACAGAAAGCATTTAATTAATAATGCCTCTAATGGCATTAATAGCTTACTATGGTTTTATAAATACAGAAATGTACGTTGCAATGCCATTTAACCATTATCTCATTATTCTTAATAACAGCAAATCCTTTTTTAGCATTCAACATTTTATGAAAATCTCTAGACTTTCCAAGGCAGTAGCTTTTGATAGAGATTACAACATAAAAGTGATATAATGGTAAAAGGGAAAATAATAAAAATACTGAATCCAGTAAGAATGGAAAAGTAAAAGAATGAAATATGAAAAGGAGTAAAAATTAAATATAATAGTAAGATAGAAAGAATACCATTAGATTAAATAAAAGTAGTTTAAACACTAAAAGCCAAAGGCTATAAAATATGCTTAAAGTTAAAATTAAGCTATATGCTGCTTAAAATGCATATCTATAATGTAAAAATATGGAAGCATTAAAGTAGTATGGGAAAAAGATTAACCAAACAGGTGCTGTGACCCCTTATTATAGACAAATTTATTTTGAGGATAAATGTTACTGAAAATAAAGAGGAATTACATATAAACATTAAATTCTTTTTTAATGAAATGATATAATATACATATATATATAAATTCTGAATAAATATTCTAATTCACCAGAAATATATGACTATTCACATGCTAGTAGTATAACATTGTACTAGATGTGCAGAGAATCGATAAAAAATAAAATGAAAAATTTAAATGCCAGTGAATAATTTTAATATATACTTTAGTAACTGAACAGTAAAGAATGACTAAAAAAGTTAGACAACACAATTTTAAGCACTTGTATAATTAATTCGTATAGAATATAAGAAATAAACTGTAGAGTGCACTTGCCTTGGCTGAGATAGCTAAAAAAATATGATGGGGACTTGAGTCCCAGGATATTCAGACTTCCCTGACTATCTAACAAATCTCAGCACATTTATAGAATTTATACCATGTCCTAAGCATATTTAAAAGTACTGATTTAATTATTAAATCTACCTTATATTGTACTTGGTAAAGCTTTTCTCATCCTTATGACATAAATAAGATAGAAATTAGTAGGTATGAATTGTAGGTATGAATTAGTAGAATAAGGAATAAAGTTCAAACAGTTATTTCCAGAACATTTGAATTTCCATTGCTGCCTTTACCCCACACATAATATGACCAAGAGCAAGTTGTCCAGCTGCATATAGCCACTGGAGATGTATATGAGGCCCATAAGTATGGATGATTGAGCTAGGAGGGCATGTGGGGATATAAATGAGCTCCTATAGAAGACTTTGAAGGTTTTATCAAGAGGTTGCCAGACTCATTATTTCTTATTCAGCTTTTTAGAATGTGTCTCAGTCTCTTGTATTTTTATATTACCTCTCCCTTACTTGATTCCTGGTTTCACCTATTTTCCTCATCCATGTGGGAAAAGGAAATCTCAGATGAACCAAGCAACCAAAAAATGGGATCCAGTGGGGCACTTTTAAAGACCTAAAATCTCAAAAGAGCTTTGATAATGGCTAACGTGTCATGAAGGGGTTTTTAAGCTGAGATAGGGAAGCTCTGAAAACTTTCCCCTTAATGTAGACTGTTCAATCACATGAAATATCATGTTTTTATTCAAATAGTATCTCAAACCAGACAGTCCTAATAGAGTTCCTGAATATAGTGAGTCAAGGGTTAGTAGAAAAAAATGGCTTGAGGAGACAGACAATTAAAATATTGACTTTGCTTCCTACCAGCCAGACAATCTAAGTAATTTATTTAGATTCTCTTTATTTCAGTTTCTTCCTATGGGAAGTGTTTTGCAGGGTTGTTGTGAGGATCTAACGTAGTCTGGACAAAAAGCTTGAAGCATAGATGGTGTTTTAAAAATGGTATGTGCTAAAGTGGAGGTTATACATATTTATGGACTTGAGAAGCTGTTACACAAGAACTAATAATCCACCAAATTTTTCTTTTGGAGAATCTTTAGAACTTGTATTAAGGAAGCTTTGTATTGCTTTTGGATTCTGTAGGCAAGAGGTATAACACCTAGTACCCTCACATTCATAATTTCAAAAACATAATCTATTTTCAGCGAAGATCATACAATTAAAACTAAATGTGTTATTCAAATATAGCAAACAGCATATGTATTGTTTATAGTATATACCTATGTAAGGAAAATAACAAATAAGGAGGTATTTTTTTAAAACATAGAATTCCTTGTTCCATTATCAACTTATTCAGAAAGAGGTCAAATAACGTGAAATGAAGGCAGCTGGGTAACCCTGCTGCAATCAGGGACAAAGGAGTCCTTACCACACAAAGGTTTGTTATGTGAGTGATTCACAATGTGTGCTAGCCCCCACCCCCACAAGGACTCATGGATTCAGTCCTGGGGTCCACACAAAAGTATCATTCCAGTTATAACAGAGAGAGCCTGGTGAAGCAAGTTGATTTCCTTGTTTCATGTGTCTAAATTTGGTGGATGTACATGCATACAAGTATGGTAAAGATTATGTACAAGTAATCACTCTCCTGAATATAAAGACACTACTCTGTCATGGCTCACACATCATTAAATCCATTTTCTGAGTTTTACTGACTTTCCAGTATATGATCAGTGCTCATTTGCTTCTCCATTTTGCACTTTCATAAACACTTGTGTGATTTCTCAAACTCTGCTTCTTACCAGTGATGCAATCTAAGCAAGTAATTTAAATTACTCATCTCAGTTTCTTCATACAAGAAATGGGTACAGTACCACCTGTTTTGCAGGATTGTGTTGAGGATCAAATATAGAATGGACAAAAAAAAATCCTTGAAAAATGAGCGGTATTTCTTTTAAATGGCCCAGCTGCCTTCATAGGAAAGCAGTTAAGAACGCTTCACCTAGCCTTAGTAGCAGGGGTATCTGTTATTTGACCTTTTTTTGTATGTGCTAATTAGGAAACAAAAAACTCCGTTTTTTAAAACACCTTATTTTCCTCACATAGGCAATATTCCACAGCTGATGCCAAATTACAACTCAAAATGGGGTGGAGCTGGGGTGGGCCTGGGAAAAGGGATGTTTGGGAAATAATACAACACTAGCAAAAAGAAGTAAACTAAATACATGTCAATATTTTAGCCATGAAAATATATATATCACATTCCCTAGTATTGATGGAACACTAGGAAAAATAATTCTGTGTAATAAATCACAGAAACTGTTAGTCAAATTGAGAAATTATAAGTAGTATAGGCAATATTCTCTGATGTTGTTTTAAGAAAATAAGCCACTACCGCTTGATAGTGAATTCAAAATCATTTACCAGGATAGAGTATGATAATGAGATATTGTACCTACGATAACCAAGAGGAAACTGCTGGATCTGTGCTCAGAGTAAAACTGCTGATTTTAAATACTAATATTTATTCTCTAGATTTAAAAAAATAGCATAATGTGTATCCACATCTGAAAAATTTTACACAGCATGAACAAACACAGCTAAGGTAAGCAAAAGGAAGTAGGAAAGATTAATGCAACAATTAGTGGTTCAGAAAATGGAAATACAAGAACTATCTTTTGAGGAAAAATCAATAAACAGATAAAGCATTAATTTGTCCAGTTAATATAAGATAAATTTCAATTATGATATAATCAAGGGTAAAAGACTAAAAATGGAAGATAAATGGGAAGCAAATAAACTTAAAAATAGGAATTTACAGTATTCATTATAAACATAATTTTTAAACATCAGTCCAGAAGACAAATGACTACAAACCAATCACTAATGAAAAAACTGAAGTTGGTAAGGCACTCCCCCTGCACTTCTAAGAAATAGAAGACATTTGCCCCAGAAATTTATTACAGAATTGAGTACATTTAAATGCTGCATAAACTCTTCCTTACTTCATTTAAACTGCTATAACAGAATATAAACTGCTATAATAGACTGTGCTTGAGTTATAAACTACAGACATTTATTTCTCACAGTTCTGGAAACAGAAGTAAATCAAAGCAACAGCAATATGTTGTCTTTTGGGATCGCACTTGCTGGTCATTGTAACCTGCTTTTTTCGCACTGCTGAATAATACAACAAAATGGATAATTTACGAAGAAATTTATTACTCATGTGTGGAGTCTGGGAAGTCCTAAATTTGGGTACTTGGATCTGACACTTGCTGTGTCTTAAAATGGTAAAGGTCATCACATGGAGGGGGCAACCTTGTTGCATTAGGGATTGAGGTTCCAAGACATGAACTTTGGGGCCACATTCAAACCATAACAATGGTTCATAAACAAGCATTTTCGCAGTGTCATTACGTAGTAAAATGGACTAACAAGCGAGTTCTCCAGGTCCCATTTATAAGGACACTAATCTCATTTATGAAGTCTCTACCCTCATGACCCAATTGCCTTCCAGATGTCCCCACTTCCCAATACCATCACAGTGGATGCTAAGTCTAAACATGTGAATTTGGGAGCATCAAATATTTAGTGTCTAAATTCAAAGAAAAGTCTCCCAAATAACTATGAGAGGCATACAACACTGGTGTCAAAATGTTATCAATATAGTACAGTGCATAACACATAGATTACTAGATGTCTATCTTATTTATAAATAATGATGCAAAAAATAAAGGAAATATTGAAAAAGCACAGTAGAGGAATGAACTTTAGGAAGGGGTGGGTTTTGTTCCTTTCTCATATGATACAATATGAATATTTTCTTAAAGGATACACAAGCTTCTTCATATATCTGGAAAAAGATACTTCATGTGGTCAATATTTAAAAATATATAATACAGATATGTGATACATGTATACATATTTGTTTAGACTTTTTAAAAATGCATATATGAAAGCACTTAGTAAAGCAGATGAAAACAAAAGTAGTAGAGCAGAATTAAATGATCAAATATAAAGACTGAGTCTTTCAAAACAATTTATAAAACACACAGTAGTATACAAGTTAATCAAGAAAATGAAAACAAAAATCTCTGCATGCACACACACGCAAGTCTAGTAGGAAGAATCCACAACAAATAAATAATCTGTTAAACAGAGAAAAAGCATTACTCTTGCTCAACTAAATAATAATCAACTGAAAACTCTGAAAGACACGGATAATTTTCTAGTCATGTAATTTATCAGTCATTGGCTGCAAAATATATGAAATATAGCCTATTAACATAAAAATCAGGAAAATCATCATAATTTTACCGTAAAAAGGGGATTATCATAAAACCTTTAAAGAACAAGTGTTTTTAGTGATATGTAACATAATATAGAAATTAGAAAATAGATAATCCATAATTTTATAGTAAACCACTTGTAACATATTCACACATTCAGGAAGTAATGATCAAATTTATTTATTAATAGTAATGTAAAAAATCAATAGCATAAAACATTTCAGCATTTTATTTTTAATACATCCAAGGTAAATATATAATTGTTTATTTTAATCAGTATAAAAGGAGTTCTCTCTTCACTATCAGTTACTTTATATGAATGTATCAGTCAGTTTAACTGCATACAAGACCAAGAAATGAGACATCTTTCAAAAAATGATGCAAATTTATCTCTCAGCAAATGATATTGTATATTGAAAATGCAAATTTTCAACAAAACATAAAACTTACTAAGTTTCTACAAAAAGTTTACATCATAACAAACTTTTTTATGCAAAAACCACCAAGAAAATATAATGGAAGATCTATTTTCATTATGGAAGCAATGAAGTTCACACGAATAATGAAGTATCAAAGGTATAGCTACAAAAAAGAAACTCACACCTCAGAGGATTCTTAACCCTTGAAAAGATGAAACTGCCACTAAAGTTGATAGAAAAATTCGGTATCATCCTTGTGTCAATTGTGTATTTGACAGTATCCTAATAAAGTATAAAGAGACCATTCATAACAAAAAAAAAGAAACTTGTGGCATTTCACATATTAAAGGAGAAGAAAAGCCAGTGGAACCTGAGTATTTTACAATTAAAAAGTCTCAAGTAAACTGGTTTCTCTGACATATACCTCTTGTTTAGTTACTTGGGAAGCTGAGACAGGAGGAGTATCTCTTTTTTTTTCCCCCAGGACTGAGGACCGAACTTGGGGCCTTGAGCATGCTAGGCAAGCACTGCAACTGAGCTAAATCCCCAATCCCCAAGAGGAGTATCTCTTGAGACCAACCTGGACAATGCAGGGAGACCTTGAATCAATCTCTCTCTCTCTCTCTCTCTCTCTCTCACACACACACACACACATACACACACACAAAGCCAGTTAGTGAACCCTTCCAAATCTTAAAACACAGTACCAAAAGCTGGTAATATTAAGAGGAAAGTAGTGACATTTAATGAAGGTAATAAAAAATAATTGGTAATATTCAATAAACATAGGTGACTTCAGAAGTCATCTAGAAAACAAATATGTGGGACCCACATATATTCTACATCAGTATAAATGCTATTTACATCAAAATTTCAATTGTAAGTATGAAACCAAAATTTTACAGCAACAACATAGGATGTATATGTTAAAGTCTTATAGTCAAGAATGCCTTTCTGTGATGTTTGGTTGAAATCTTAAAAAAATAAAATTGACAGTACCTGTTGCAAATAACTGCACATAGCTTAATATAGGACAGATTTTATTCTAAGATATGTTATCTCATTTAATTCTTCCAATCATCCTCAAAGGTAGGTACTATTGCAACTCCCTTGTTGAAGCTGAGGGACCAAGACTTAGAGAAATTAAGATGTGTGCCCATGGCCTTAAGGTTAATGAACATTCATCAGACCTGGGGTCTGACTTCTCAGCCACTACACTGCCTTACAAATGTAACCACCTTAAAATGAGCCTAACAAATTTAATGAGAGTTCTCAAAAGAAAAGCATCAAGCTTGTAAACAAAAGCAGTTTGTAAAATATATATGCATATGTTTACTGCATATTAAGTGATATACAGAAGAATATGAGTGTGAGTGAAATAAAATATGCAGAGCTGAAAACTCAGATTTTGTTAGTACATTTTAAACATTTGTGAAGATGCAAATATGTGGTTGATGAAACTCCAGTGAAACGCATTGTTTAAATGATTTAATCCATGTATCCCTGTGAGTACATAACAATGATTCAGTTTTTAATCACGAGGAAGACAAAGCTGGATCTCAGAACTCCCACAGACATAGACAATATTTTACTGACGAGGCTTGGCACTGTGTGTTATCACTATGTGATAAAATAATAAAATTGAGTACAAGATATATAGGCCTTTGTACTCCATATTCTATATTCACCTGACCTTCTATAAGTGAGTTTTTTTCCCCTGGTGTCTTAGGAAGTTAAAGGCATTTTAGGTAGGTATTCGTAATAATTACATAGCCTCAAAACATATAAAGAAGAGATTCTAGAACTAATTGGGAATATTCATGGATTTAACAGATTAGCAGATATTTTCATTTTACCATGTGCAGTCACTTAGAAACAGTAAGTGTAGAGTAGATTTGAATAACGGTGAATGCTGTGAACTTAATTGTTATGTTTAGAGCCTTGCAGCCACCAAATGGTTAGTCACTTTTTTAAATAGGGAGAGTTAGAGAGAGAATAAACTTTATTTAGTTTTTCAGCTGTTTTTTGTTGCTGCAACCCTTAGCTGTGTACATGGTGCCGGGGTTTGAACCCAGGTCCTCACACGTGTCAGGCAAGTGCAAAACTGTTGAGCCACCGCTTCAGCCCTTAAAGGCACTTTTGATTGGTTAAGATAGTAGAGGGGAAAAAATGGTGCACATATCTAGAGCTCTGAATCCCAGACAACCTACCTATCCCTCTAATAAAAATAGATACCATAAAACATGTTGAACATGTGGTAAGGAATGTATAGAGATGTCTATAGTATGATCTAATTTAACTTGCCATAACCTTCAGAGCAATGCACTATTATTCTCATTATCCTGATCTGAAAGTGAGGCAGATATAAGTAGTTTGCACATGTTCAGGCCCATATACAATAAGTAGTATATGCAGGATTTTAACCTGGCTTGTCTAATTTCAGAACACTTGAATTAACAGCCTCCTCCTAGGTACTCTACTAACCTAAAATGTGGGAAGAGTTGTATAGGAGCATCCCCTGCTGTTTTAGTTTACCATTTTAACATTGTGACCGAAACCTGATAAAAATGATTTTAGAGAAAGGAAAGTTTCTTTCTCACAATCCACAGATGGCCAGCTTTGTGCTCTGTGCCCAAGGTGAAGCAGAATCCCATGGCAGAAGGCTGTTGCATAGGAAAACAGTTCAGGACAGGACACCAGGAAGCAAAGAAACAGAGACTGCTCCATTAACCATAGACATAAGATATATCCAAAGACATGGCCCAGTGACCCACCTCCTTCATCTGTAACCTGTCTCCCTACAGTTACTACAGTTAATCCCTATCAGTTTAATGCACTGATTAGATTAAAACTCACATTACCCACTCATTTCATTTCTAAACTTTCTTGCATTGTCTCACACAAGAGCTTTTGTGGGATAATATATCTAAACCACAACATTGTATCCCTGACCTGACCCCCAGAGATTATACCTGGTTCACAGTGCAAAGTACATTTAATCCATTTACCAGAGTCCCCATAGTTTTCACTGTTCCAGCATTGCTTAAAAGTCAAATCCAAGTCCAGATTCTCCTCTGAGACTCAAGGCGAACTGTCAGTATGAGCACCTGTAAAAATCAAAGGAAGTTACATATATCCAGTATGTAAAGGCACATAGTAAATATTTCCATTCCAAAATGGGTAAGTATGTGTTGCAGCCCATGTGGCCTCTCTTTTGACTTGTCTCTACTTGATTCCTACAGCTTTCCTCAACAGATATTTCATGGTACTGGCAATTCTTAATCGTAGGGGTCTCCACTACAGCTGCAGCTTCCTTCTCCTATCTTCATACATTGCTCTCTCAGGGATTGACTGCAGGGACTCCAACCCTGCTGCACTTTGCTTGACCTCCCAAGCCATCCTTTGAAATCTTGGTAGAAGACTCCATGATCTTCTAACTTCAGCGTCCTCAATTCCTGCCAAACCAGTACCATGTGGTTGATGTCAAGGCGTGTCACCATCTTGAGAAGTAGCCAAGGCTCCCAGGACCCTGCCTACAGCAGCTTTTTAGTACCTGAGTGGCTGAACATGGTGAAACAACTTCCTAGGCTCCTGTGTGCAAGCAGGGTACCTCTTCCCACTGGTCTCTTCTCAAAGGATTTTTTACTTTTATAATTTTGATTCTGAAATGGGTGTAGTCTTGCCATTTCCTGAGATGCCCTCAGGCTATCATTCTTATTGTCTCTGTGCAAAGTCTTTATAGTGTTTCTTTAGTGGCTGTAGTGTCTTTGATGACCACACAATCATTGGCCTCAATTTTACTCATGGTTTTGTAGCCAGCATGCAAGTTTTTCAAGTCTTTCTGCTTTTATTTCTGCTCCTGACTCATAATAAACATAACTAAAAGCTGCCAGCAATATCACGCGACTGCTCAAGTACTATGCTGCCTAGAAATTTATTATGCCAGATTAAGAAGTCCATCACCTTTAAATTCAGCCTCACAGAAAGTGTCAGGACATGGGCTAAATGCAGACTACTTCTTAGCCAGAATGTAACATGAACAACCCCTAGTCCAGTTTCCAAGTTTCCTCCTCCTTCTCTGAAACCTTATGAGCCCAGTCTTTACTGTCCACAGTCCTGTCAGCATTCTGTCTTTTGAGCTCTTACTAGAATGTTCCACCGGTGCTGCTATTCATGGTGACTATATCCAAAGTCTCAAGGAAAACTGAACCAGAACATAGAAGACTTACATGAAATTGGCTCAGTGATCATGGAGACTGAGAAATCCTATGATCTGCTGCCTGAAAAATCAAAGACTCAGGAAACTTGGTGGTATAGTTCCAGTCCAAGTCCATGGGATGGAAAACCAAGAGAGCTATTGATGTGAGTTGCATTCTGAGTGCAGGTGACTGATGTCCTAGCATGAATACAGGCAGAGAGAGGAAATTGTCCTTTATCTTGCTGTTTCTGCTATTCAGACCTCTGACTGATTGAATAAGGCCAACTCCCATTGAGAAGGAAAATCTGTTTTATTCTGTTGACACATCAAATGTTAATCTCCAGAAACATCTTCACAGACAAATACAGTAAAATATTTAACCAAATACCTGAATAACCCCTGGACAATCAAGATGACACCTAAAATTAAGTATCACAAGTACATCACATGTCAACTTGCTACTCTCCTACACATTTCCTTAAACCACATGTAATCTGTAAATGAAGAAAATGATAAGTCATATCTCCACTAACATGATACAGCTACCCTGCTGTACATACAACTAAAAATGCAGCAGTTCATTATCCAGGAGAAAAGGGGGATGTTTACTTTTATCATGGTGCTCTGCAATTTTAATATTGTGATATAAGATTAGCAATACTTAAATACTGTGGTAATGAGTTATGACATCTTATGTTTATAATCATGGAATAAGAAGTGGAATGTCATAAATCACTCATACACTGATGCTATTGTAGTGTCTGACTTCTGCGCCTGGCTTGTCACACTTGCCCTACATGTTTTGAGGCAGTCTTCACTTGATTCTTATTTTTATGTTCTAGGCAGATGATGCCCCATCCTTGAATGTCTTTACCTGTTTATTTCTGATTAAGCCTGGTGAATGTATCCCCTGATTTCTGCATGAGGTCTCTGCTCCCTTCAAATTAACCAGTCCAACCTTGTTGGAAACTCACCTAGGTAACACCCTGAGCCCCAGTGGCATTCAGCTCACAAGGCCCTCCCTGCCCCTCTTGCTCCTGACCTGCTGTTGAATGCATGTCCCAAACACCCCCCCCTTCTACTATAGGGCACACCAAGCTCTTCTCTTTTGCATCTGTGAGAATAATGCTTTGCCTGTTCTATTTGAACATCCTTCACTGTGCTGCACTTGACTACACCAAGCCATACTTTAGTAGCTCGCTTGAGGAATCACAAGCAATGTATGTCACTTAGGAATGAGGCAGTCACTGTCATAAGGGATGCCATGGAATTCCTTCTGATGCTCTTGACTCACTTTCTGAACAGAGTGGCTAAGGCCAATTTGAAAGGCTGGATGGCCCCCTTAGAATGGACCATACCTGTGTGCACTGCTGTGTGCTGCCTTATAGAGTTCTGCAAAGATTCTTACTCTAAATTGTGGATTTTTGGAAGTTAGAGCCCTCTGCTCCCTCCCCAGAATCCATTTGTCCAGCACTATGAGAAACCCAAATCATTCTTTATGAATTTGTACAAGGGGACAGTGAAAATTCCGTGCATTCTTAAAATTTTATTTATGACTCGACATTCATTATGAATATCATACAGGATAAAGCCATAATCACCCCCGACAGTTTCTAGTTCTCTGCCTCCTCTCAGTTCCTCACTGTGGTTGATCCAGGTATTTACTTTGTACAAACTTCCTTTGGAATAGCTAGATAGAGCCTACATGCCCCACTGACCTGCACATCACCTGTGGACTGCACAGATAGCACACAATGACCACTTTTCAGTCTTACTGTGACCTCTGGGAAATTGTGCTTGCTATCTGTCAACCCATCAATTAACATTTCCCACAGAAAACCTGCTTGTGTAACATCTGGAATTCAATAAAGGCTTCAACCCAGAGCCCCTCCTTGCCCCATTTTGCCTCCCCACCTACTGGTTGAGTGAACATGTCTCAACAGCTCTTAAGTTCTTATTGGCCCAACTGGGCATACTGCCCTCTTCTCTCTGGGATCTGTAAGTAATAAATTTTTATATTATGCATGTGTTTTGTTTACAGCCTTTTCTCTATATTACTTGAGCAACATACTTAACCCTAACTCTCCTGGTCAAGGCTTTCCAGGAGAGTAGACATCTTAGTAGGAAAAGAGTGGACACAGGTCAGAAAAGAGCCACAAAAAATAATAAAGCATATACTGTGGGAGAGACATGCAGTAGGTAGTTAGGCACTTCTGCAACAGACTGCCTCAGGATATAGTACTTCATGACATGTACACTATAAACATCCACAGACAAATCCCCTGTAACTCAGGATAGGAGTAGAATTTATTGCTGTTTTCCAGAGAAAGAACGAAGACCAAATTAGAAAGAAAATTACAATGGAGAAGGGGGCCAAGTGATTGTTCATATGTCTTTAATATGAGGTCCTAATTACTACTAACCAATATCAGTTAAAGCAGGATAATTATGGTATACATCCTGTTATTTCTGACCTCGAGGAGGGTGTCATTTCTCCTACTGTTTCACCATTTGGTAGCCAAACCTGGCCTGTAGTGAAAGCCTCTACAAGTAAGTAATGATTAACCATAGACTACCACAATTTAAATATTGAGTTAATAAAGGTTCCAACCTCAAATATGGTAATTGATGATTATCAAAAGTCACCTGGAACCTGTTTCATAGCCTTCACTGCAATTTCTGGCATTGTTTTTAATATATTACTTAAGGGACACTTCAAGGTGATGGAACAAACAACTCAATACTTTTATAGGATAGCAGGAAATAGTCTATACATCCCCATACAAGATTCTTCAACCAGCTAAATTTTGGGGAATCATGTTGTCTCCAAAAACTGAGACATCTTCATAATAGTGACTCACTGCCTTATATGTATGTTCCCAAGGCACTCAAACAGGCTCAACATTTGGGGCTTTTCATGTCTTGGAGATGACATGGTTCTCATTTCTTTTATTTAGGTCTATTTATATCATTACATGAAAGCCCACTATGAAAGGCAAGGATTCCTCAAAACTCAGCCCCATGGCAACCACATCTGAATAGGGAAAGGCTGCCTAGCCACTACCTCTCACCAACTGGGGTGCCACTTGGGACAAACAGCCCGACATGGAAAAAGTTTTAGGATTCTTCAAGGATGGCAGTACTGAGATTTGTATTTATGTAGCCTATTGACCATAGCACATCCACCACCCAGCTCGAAGCGTCACTACTAGGGAACTACGTCCTTGGTTCACCCAGTTAGCTGAATTTGTTCCAGTTGGCTCCAAGAGATACCTCAAATATGGGATTAACAGAGCTTCACATTTCTACTGATTGGTAGAGGTCCACTACTTATTGGTGTGGTTGTGACTTGGTATATTATATGACTTCAATGTACAAAGTAAACCTCTTTGGGGCTCCTTAATATGAAATGAAGTATACACTACCACACTTTTCCTTTTGATCTTAAGATCACTTGGAGTACTTTAATCTCACATGTATTAACCCACCCAGTGCCTCTATCCTGGAAGTTCATTTTGGCACTATTGAAGACACACAAAGCAAAAGCAGGTCTGGGCTGTGGACATATCTCAGTTTTAGACAACTTGCCTTGCATGTTCAAGGGCCGGGTTCAAACACCAGCACTTATGTCCCATCCTCTTCTGAATTATAGTTCCCTGTAAGAAGTATATTATTGTCACATTCCATCACATCTTGACACACACGAATTCCCTGCCTGCTTCAATATGGGAAAAGATTACATTCATATTCATCCCCTCAATAAAATACATTTTACTTTTTTTAAAATTTTAAAACATTTTACCAACCCCTGTGTGTTGCTAGCCTGAGCCCAGGTGGAAAATAAAGTATGAACCTCAAATTATTGAAATCAAAATTAAATATAGCTCATTCCCTCTGCTTGATATTCATATCCAAAACACACTGCCCCTAATACCCAGACTACCCAAGTTTTGAGGATCTAAATGCATGGTTCCAAGTCCTTGAAGTGGTCTGTGTCACAGAGATCAATATACATTCCATTTAGTGAATACCAGGCATATTAGGAAATGACTCATTTGTCCCATGATTTGGCCTGTTACTGATAGAAAGCGCAACACCCCACATGGGTAGCACCCATGATCAAACAGTCCCTAGACATTTATCCAAAACAATCCACTGGAACAAGATGAACAGAAATTTGCAGTGACTCTTCAAGTTTCCTCTCCCAAACCAAAGCCCAACAGACATCTCCCCTGATATGTTCACCTTGGCTTAGGATCTTAGTTTTGATTGCTTGCATGGGTTCTATGGCTACTCACCGGTCCCTAGGGTTTGTCCTTAAGTGCATTGGTGTGTGCCATCAACATTTCTCATGCTGCACTGAGTCACAAGACAGATAATGAAGGTCCTTCCCAATTTTTTTCTACCCAGCTCACCATCACACATGGATGACAACCTAAAGGAATCCATCCTCCATAACGAATGCCTCAGGTGACAATAGTGCATGATTCTGTTCCACCACATAGCCTGCTGGTCTTTTTTTGTCCATGAATGCCCTTCTTAGTGAAAGCAAATTACACCTTCTCAGCTAAACACCTTTTGTTCAAATATCCCAACAGTCATATAACAGGTGAAAACCCTAGATTTCTAAGGGGAACTCTATAAAACAGCCCTTCCATTGGTACACTGTTAGGGTTGAACTGTTTGCCAAATATCAGTGGAGACTAGGCTGGAGGCAGAAAAGCCCTTTGCACACTTATAAAAGCATGGTGAATGTAAGAGAACTGTACCCCAGTATCCATCATGATCCTGGCCATAGAGGTCTCTGATGGAAAAGACTTTGCTTCTGATAATTGTGCCCCAATCAATGACTCTAGGCATATCAACTCATCGCTTTAAGAATCCTAGCAAATACCTCCCAGCTGTCACCCGGAAGAAGTCTCAGAAATCATGGGTGATGGATCCTGCAGACTTGGTTCAGGAATTATGCCAATGCTTGGGCCCATGGGAGAAGGAATCCTTGGAATGCTACATGGCTGAAATTGCCAAATGCTCAACACTACTACTGCCAACTAACCTTCAAAATGCTTGCCAAACTGTGAGTAATGAAACTGCTAATTGCATAGCCACTTTACACTTTAGGTTCTTTTGAGGATCAAACAATGCATCTTAAATCTCATCAGCACAAGGGAGCGTCTCAACGCATTCCCACTAAGCAATCTCAACTCTTTTATTCCTGACCTTCCCTTTCTGTCATCTATGATGGAGATCTCCACCTGATGGGATTACCACAAGACCAGCACTGTCCATTCAAATACTCTTTTTAGTAGACTTTTCATGCGATATAACCCATTGCCACAATAACACATTTAATTACACTTTCCTGGTACCATAAATTTGTATCAATGTCACCAACACATATATGCAGGTGGGAAAGATGGTTCATGACACTAATCTTTCAGCAAAGCTAGGTTTTCTGTCACTCTTCAGCAGACGTTTTTGTCACATAAATTTTATACTGCAGTATTGCCTCCTGACCATGTCCTGCTCATTCGTTTGTAAACTCCTTATAACATCTATATGCCTGGCCCATAAACCAAATCTAGGTTCACATAAGAGCACACTGTAGGTAGTCATTAGAGTCATCAATTTTTTTATTAGTTTGACATAGTCTTACATATTGGAGGGAACTGTTACATATTTATGCATACATGAATATTGACATAGTGAGATAGTAAAGGATGATCCTAGACCATGGTCTACCCGTCTGCATCCATTCCCTGAACTCAAGGGTCATCAGTCTTTTACTCTTTTATTCCCTGAGAGCTAACAACTACACACACACAAACACACACACACACACACACACACACACACACACACACACAAGTTAGGGGATAAGCAAAATCAATAAACTGAAAGCAGCACACTATTTGATTTCAAACCATACTACAAAACAGTAGTAATTAAAACAACAGGGTATGGGCATAAAATAGGTTCATCAACTAATGAAGCAGAATGGAGAACCCAGAAATAACCTCATGCATACATAGTCAATTGAGTTTTGACAAAGTTGCCAAGGATACACAGGATAAGACAGCCTCTCTGTGTTAGTATTTGTCACTGTGATCAAAGTTATACAACAACTTAGAGGAAGAAATGTTTTTTCTGGTCTCATGTTTTCAGAAGTCTCAGTCCATGATCAGCTGCCACCATTTCTGTGGACTTGAGGTGAGGCTGAGCATCATGGCAGCTAGGAAGACAAAAGAGAGAGGGGGGCATCCAGGGACAAGATATAATCCCCAAGGACATGCTTCCGATCACCTACTTCAATCACCCATTCCCACTGCATACATTTATAACTCAATAGTCCATTCAAATTAATCTGTCAAATTGATTAATCCACTCATGCAGTAGCAACTCTCATAATTTAATCTTTTCAACTCTTAACTTTGCTTCACTGCCTAACACACAAGATTTTCAGGGCACAGTCTTAGATCTAAACCATAACATCCTTCAATAAATTTTGCTGGGACCACTGGATAAGCACATGCAGAAGAATGATGTTGGAACTTTATTTCACACCATATACAGAAGTTAACTCAAAATTAATTCAACACTTAAGCATAATAACTAGAACTATAAAGCTACTAGAAAAAAATAGGGGGGGAACCATACAACATTGGTTTAAGTCATAGTTTTTTTTAGATTTGACCCAAAAGCACAGACAAAAATAGACACCTAGAATTATATCAAAATGGAAAAAAGTTTATGCATAAAAAGAAGCAATTAACAGGTTGAAAAGGCAACATGTTTTAGTAGAAAATATTTACAAATAATGTATCTGTTAAGGAGTTAATATACAATATAGCCAGATGCAGTGGTGCTTGCTTGTAATCACAGGAATTTGGGAGGCCAACACAAGAAAATCCCAAGCTTGAGGCCAGCCTCATCAAATTAGATGACCATGTATCAAAATAAAAAATTAAAAAGGCTGGAGATGTAACTAAGTGATAAAATGCCCCTGAGTTCAATCCCCAGTACCAAGAGAGAGGTGTTTGGAGAGGGCAAGGGTACATGCTCTTCAATTTATAAGGAACTCAAATAACTATGAAAAGAAAACATATGTATATATTTTTTAAATTGGCCCCAATTTTAAAAACAAATTACTTGGGCTTTTGCTATTGAGTTTTTAGATCCTTATATATTCTGAATATTAACCCCTTGTTAGATATAGTTTGTGAATCTTTTCACCCATTCTGTAGAATGCTTTGTCACTCTGTTAATTTCCTTTGCTGTGCAGCTTTTTATTTTGACATAATCCCTCTTGTCTATTTTCTGTTGTTCCCTGGTTTTTCATATGCTTGCCCTAAAAATCTTTACCCAGATCAATATCACAGAGCTTTTCTCCTGCTTTGCTTTAGCAACATTGCAATTGGGAACATTAAATTTATGTCTTTAATCCATTTTAAGTTAGTTTTTGTGTGTGGTGAGGATTGTATTCTCCATATGGACATTTCTTTTTCTATCACCAATTGTTGAATAGGGTGTCCTTACCCAAGTCATATTCTTGGAACCTTTGTCAAAAAATCATTTCGCTATAAGGGTATGAATTGATTTATGGTTTCTCTTTTCTGTTCTATATGTGTGTTTTTATGCCAGTAGCATGTTGCTTGGGTTAATAAAATTTGGCAGTGTATTTTGAAATTGGGGTGTGTGATGCCTCCAGCTTGGTTCTTTTTAATCAAGATGATCAATGGGTATATAAAAAATGTTCACCATCACTAATCATCAGGGTGATACAAATTGAAATCACAATGATTTATCACTTCACTTCAGTTAGAATCATTGAAAAGGCAAAAGAGAGCAGAGTATGGAGAAAGAAGACCTCATGCACTGTTGATGGGAATGTATGTTAGTGCAGCCTTTATGGAAAACAGAATGGAGGTTCCTCAAAAACTTAAATTCAGACTACAAAATGATCTAACAATTCCTCTACCTGGTGTATAACTCATGAATTCAGAATGTGTTTTAGTCAGCTTTTTGGCTGCTGTGACCCAAGGACCAGACAAGAACAATTTTAGGAGAAAAAGTTTATTTAGGGCCTCATGGATTCAGAAGTCTTAGTCTATAGATGGTTGACTCTATTCCTTGTGGCTTGAGGTGAGGCTGAATATCATGGTGGCAGGCATGGCTCCAGGAAGGAGAGAGAGAGAGAGAGAGAGACTGCATGCCAGATTCAAAATATATACCCTGAAGGAACGCCTCTGATGACCCACCTCCTCCAGCCACCCTACAATTAACAGTTAATCCCTATTAGGGGAGGAACTTGTTGATTGGATTAAGGTTTTGCTAATGTGATTATTTTATCTCAGCCTTACTGAATTGTCACATGTGAAATTCTGGGGGACCCTTCACTTTCAAAACATAACCGAATGTCATGAAACATCTTGACTTCCATGTTTATTGCAGCATTCTTCGCAATAGTCAAGATATAGAATCAAACTAATTGTCCATCATTAATGAAGGGATAAAGAAGGAGTTGCATTTATAGAAGATGGAATACTATGCAGCCATAAAAGGACAAAATCTTATCATTTGTGACAATGTGGCTGGAACTGGAGATCACAGCAATCAAGCAAGGTTCAAATGTATGGCCTCTTTACATTTACCGCAGGTGACCATATGAATACAACCACATGGATGCACACACAGTTACACACACACATGCACATTCAAACAAACAAACACATTCTCACACACATTCATTCATAGTCATTCATATGCAATCATGTATACTGATACATTCACACACAAGCACACACACATAGGCACACATTTGTACATTTACACATACACACTTTCATACAAGTACACTTTTGCACCATGTACATACACATGCACTCAAACACAAGATCACATAGACACACACTTCTACACACACAAAGTCACATCCTTACAACAGTCACATACACTGACACATTCACACAATAAAAAGACGTGAACATTTTCACACATCCTTATACACAGAAACACACACATTCTCTTGTTTGCAAACACTCATGCAAATATATGCAGGCACACCATTGGTCATAAACCTCTTTTTTTTTTTTGCTTTCTTTTTTTAAAATTTTTATTTTTGAACAACCATACAATTTTTTAACAAAATAATATAAAATATGTATAGTGTCTGGATACTAGATTTACCCCCAGGAGTGCCCCCCACAATTTTCCACCCCTGTCCCTCCCTTCCCTTACCCATAATATCACTAAAAAGTATTAGGCTGTATAACATTACACCTTATCTGGATTTAACACATGATAATAAACCTCCTTTCTGAATGGCCAGGGTCTAGTTCCAACCTCCATAGATGAGTGGAGACATTCGACCATTGGTTCTCTGGTCATAAACCTCTTACACACTCAAACACACTAACACACAAATATGCAGAGTAACACAAACACAAACAGATGCACAAACATACAAACAAAAACATTCACACAGAAACAAACAATAACATCAGGCTCAAGTATATATGAACACACAAAAATTAACAATGACCCAGACACACATTAACATACAGAACCACACAAAACACAAAGATATACACTTTCACACACTAAAACACACCACACATATATGGAAGCATGCACATTAACACAAAAATATGCACTCACAAACACAAAAGTACACCTTATCAACACATAATCACACAGTCACACACACAGTAATATATTAGTAATATATTCAAATACAAATATACACAAAAACATATTCTCTCATACACACATTTACACTTGCTATCAGTGTCCCTTGCACTCCATCTATTTCCAACTATTTCCTTGTATCACTCCTTCCATTTAGAATTCAAATTTAGAACCTCATTTCTTCTCCACCTTTTTCTTCTTCTGAAATCATTTTTATCACAATTTTTCTTTTTTTTTTGCCTTCTGTGTAACTTAATGATTTTCTATCACCATCTAAATTTGTGTGCAATTCTTGACTCTCTCCTTTCTTGTTATTTAACATCACTTTTTTTCTAGTTTCTCTGTTTTTAATGATAATTTTTCTGTTGTAAATTCTTCTTCCACTACTTTTACATTTCATGACTGTTTTCCAAGTTCCTCTTATGCAGCATTATTTCCTGCATGTGCAGTGCAAATATTACAAAGCACACAGTAGCTTCTCTGTATACATCCCATCTTTCTGTGTTCACTATTTTGATTAAAGCCTCCAAAACCCTTCTACTCCAAAGCTAAAAAAAATGGTGTCATATTTCACACCTGTTCTCTCCATAATGCTTGAATGCAGGGTAATTAGCTCGTTCTGACTCCTGTAAATCTCCAGATATATTCTTTTTCCCCACATCTCTCTGCCCATTAGTTTAGCCAGCTTTCCTCTTTATTGGATTATTGCAACAGCTATAACCTGCTCCACTTCCTTCTTAATTTTCCCCACCAAGTCCATTCTCTTCATCTAGCCAGCATGATTTGTCTAATCCACCTGAAAGCACACTGTGCTCTCCCTCCTCAGAGTATGGTATGCCATGGGGTTCTGCTTCACCTCAGGCTCAGAGCAAAAGAGCTGGCTATCTATGGACTGAGACCTCTGAAACCATGAGCGCCAAATAAACGTTTCCCTCTCTAAAATTGTTTTTGTCAGGTTTTGGTCACAGCAATGAAAAAGTGAATTAAAACAGCAGGAGACCCTCCTGCACAACTCTTCCCACATTCTAGATCAAAAAGGTAGGTGGATGGGAGGAAGCTGTTAGTTCAAGTATATGGAACTAATACACAAGCATAAAAGAAGAGAGTATCTTTACTGTTTTCTAGATGAAAAATTAGCCTGTTGATACTTCTTAATGCCCAGAAGGGCATGATTTGAGGGCAGCCTAATACCATGTGACAACCTTGGAGTGGGAGTCATTTTTTCCTGTTGTACACTGGCTTGGCTTCTTCACCTTTGTCCTCCAAATCAAATAACTAATAAATTTTTTAAAAGTTTAAATTGATATTTTTATGCAGAGTTCTGTAAATTAGCATAAAGTGATCTAGAATTTAAAATCAGGAACAGAGACTATGGACTGTGCCTTGGTCTATCTAGCTCACAAGCACATTTTCATGTCCTACATCTGAGAGGAGTTCTCATCTGAAATAAGTCCCATCATCTCCAACTCCCATTTTCTCTATGTTCCCCATCACAGTCATTTCCTACTCAGTTTCTTTTTAAGCCACCTTATTTTCCTCCTGCCTCTTAGCCTCCCTTGCTTTGGCTCAGTTTATGATGACCAACAGCTGACTCTGTAGGGGATGGAGGTGCACTCTCATCCCTTGGGCAGTAAAAGGAAGGACATCCTTTCTAAGCCATAGTTGATTTTCTCTTTGAGAATCCAAACATAGACTAAGGCATCAAAGAATACCCAGTTTTGTACAATGCTTTAATTATGCTAAGGAAGCATCCAACTCTTCTCAGTCCTTGGTTGCTTTGAAAAATTTCCCTGCAACATTAACAGTGATTTGTGACTTGCCCACATTTATTATTCTTAAGCCCCAGGGATCTTAGCCAGAGAAAAGCTACTCTAGGAGAATTGGGATGAGTGGAGAGATGGATATTGTTTCATTTTTTCCAAAAAAGTAGATCTAATCACATTATTCCTCTAATTAAGGACCTTCAGAGGTCTCCTGTTTCTATTAGAATAAAGTCCAAATTTATTTCTATAATATACAATATCTATCATTGCATTTTTTTGCTGATGCTTTCAGAAACATACACACATCCCCACACATGCTTACACTCATGCACTTGTCATACATGGTTGTATGCACACTCACACTGGAAACTTTAGCTTTAGTTCTCCGAGTGCATCTTACTTTCTCCAGGATACATCATTTTCTTTCTCTCTCTTTCCTTTTCACCTCCTCTCTCCCTCATTTCTCCCTTTCCCCTCCCTCCTCAATTTTTGTCTTCCCTTTACATCTGGCCTTAATTTATTCTTCCCTTCTCTTTGGAACATCTACTCCCCTCTGTATTTTATCAGTATTTATCCCTCAGTATTTATATGCCTTTAATTTTTAACTTTGGTTATTCTTCTGCTGAAATGCCTTCCCTAACCACCTTGAATCTAATCAATTATTACTGATGTCAGATTCCATAACCTTTTGTACTTCTACTATCATTAAAACTATATCATCTTATGATGACTTGCCTACAGTCTACCTACCCCTTATTCTACATCTACAAGTCTGGCAACTCCAAAACACATGTGTTTTGCTTACCAAGTACCTTATACATACACTTTTCAGGTGATGTCCCAACTTAAAAACTGTTCATTCCCTTTACCTAAGGATTGGTGTCAATACCGAGGGGATGGATTATAGCATACAAGTCTATAGTTTATAATTCATTCTTTTATAGCTAAGATGTAACATAGCTTTAGGCTTTAATTCCCAAGAACCAATAAACCATCCTTTAACCTAATAATCTATTTTGAATGATGAAATTGTTTGTGTTTAGACAGTGGTAACCATATTTTCAACCTTGAAAACTTTAGGTCTAGAACATTTAACACTGCCCGTTCTCTCTGAACAAGGTTCTCCACAGCTCAAATAGATGCTATAGACATTCGTCTCTGAATTGGACTAGGAACAAACATAGAGAATGTGAAGGTCTTATTGCTTAATTTTCATCCAGTTGAAAATCAAATAGTTTGGGAAATTAGTTCACCTACTTAACACATTTATTGAGAATTCTGCTAAGAAGTAAGGAATAGTGAGGCATTGTGCTAAAAACTGAAGAACTTATATAAGTAGAAAAGGAGACACCACTCTTGCTATCAAAGACGTTGCAGCCTAAAAGGAAGCATGACTACTCATCATAGAGCTCCACAAACCTTTTGATTTTCCTACAGATCCTGGGCAATGTGTTCAGCCCTTTCCTGGGTCTGAAATTGGAACTTCCTATGAGATACTTAACCGACCATAATCTGATGGTTAGGCTTTCCTATTGTGCTGTCATCCCCCAGCTTATCCAAAACCCCATTCTCTGTCCTAGACTTGCTTACTAATATCAAGAACCATTGTATACAAACAAAGAAGTATAGATAAGCATAACCACAGATAAGATGCTCAATGACAAATGGGTTGCCATCTTCATGGAGTAGGGAAACATAGAAGACTTGGCACTGAATCTCAATTCTGTTATAAAAAAGATCCCTTTTAAAACAGAACTTTCCTTTTTATCCTACCATCACCCCAAACTTCATCTCCCCCCCCACAAGATCAAAAGTAATCCTTTTATTTCTCTCCCATCAGAATAGTCTCTCCATTTCTTAAGGCACATCCTAGTGCTATATTTATCTTTGATTAACACACAATAATTATCTACATTGATAGCGTACAATGTGACGTTTTGACACAAGTACACATCACATAATGATTTTTTTAAAGAGAGAAGGACAGTGAGAGAGAGAGAGAAAGAATAAATTTTTTATTGAGTTTTTCATATAGCTTTCCGTTGCTCTGACACTTAGTTGTGTCCGTGGGTGCTGGGGTTTGAACCCGTGTACTTGCTTGCGCATGCTGGGCAAGCTCTGTAACTGCCAAGCCACAGCTCCAGCCCCTCACATAATGATCTTATGACAGCAATTAGCATATCCATCCCGTTAAACATTTATCATTTCTTCTTGGTGAGAAGATTCAAAATCCTCTCTTCTAGCTCTTTAAAAATATACAATGCATATCGGTAACTACACTAATTCTGCTGTGCAACAGATATCATAACATATGCCTCCTATCTAACTGTAACATTGTGCCCATTGACCAGCTTCTTTCCCATCTCTTCTACTCTCCCCAGCTTCTGATAGTCTCTATTCTACTCTCAACTTCTATCAGATCAACTATTTCATATTCTACATACAAGTGAGATTGTATAATTTTTGTTTTTCTGTGCCTGGCTAATTCCACTTAACAATGTCTTCCGAGTTCATCCATATTGTTGCAAATGACAGGATTTCATTGGTTTATGTGCATATGAAGCACATTTTATTTATCAGTTCTTCTGTTGATGGACATTTAAGTTTATTCAATTTTTTGGCTTTTTTACCAGTATTGCAAAGAAATGAGCATGTAAATGTCTCTTCAACATACTGATTCATTTCTTTTGGATGTATTTCCAGTAGTAGGACTATTGGATCATTAAGAAGTTCTATTTTTAATATTTTAAGGAACGTTTTTCTGTAATGGCTGTATTAGTATTCATGCTCACCAACAGTGAGCAGATTTTTTTCTACATCCTTGCCAGCATTTGTTATTTTCTTGTTTCTTTGATAACAGCCATTATAACTGGAGTGAGGTGATATCTCACTTTCTTTTTGATTTGCATTTACCTGATGGGTTAGTGATATTGTACATTTTTTCATTTACCTAATTATCATTGTATGTCTTCTTTTGAGAAATACTTATTCATTTCATTAAACTGTTTTTAAACTGGATTAAGCTTTTGTTACTGAATCATATATGTTTCTTATTATTTCTGAATATTTACCTCTTGTCAGTTTAGTTATTTCCTTCCATTCTGCAAGTTGTTTCTTCATGATACCATATATGGAAAACCCTAGAACTAATAAAAGAATTCAGTAAGCTTGAAGGATATAAAACCAACATATAAAAACAAGTAGTATTTGTGAGGCATGGTAGTGATGCTTATAAACCCAGATCCTTGAGAAACTGAGGTAGGAGGATCACAAGTTTGAGGTCAGCCTGGGTAACTTAGCAAGATTCTGTTTGAAAATAAAATGAAAAGGGGCTAGGGATCTTACTCAGTGGTAGAGTGCTCACATAGTGTGTGCAAGGCCTGGATATAACCCCTAGTACTAAAAAAACACATAGTTATTTTCCTATGTGTTAACAGAAAATTATCTGGAGAAAATTGAAAAGATAATTCCTTTTATAATAGTTATGAAAATACCTAGGTATAAATTTAAGCAAGGAGGTAAAACATACCATGAAAACTACAAAATATTAACAAAAGAAATTGAAGAGGATGCAAATAAATGATCATGGATTAAAATAATGTTGTTGAAGTACCCTTTCTACTCAAAAGTGATTGACAGATTCAATGAAATCTCTGTCAAAATTCCATCATTCCTCATAAAAATAGGAAAAAATCCTGAAATTTGCATATTACTGCAAAAGATCCTGAATATCCAAAACAATCTTGAGCAAAAAGAACAAAGATGGAAATTTTATGCCAGTTGACTTCAAAACATTTAACAAAGCTGTAGTAACCAAAATTACATGATATTACCATAAAAAGACTTAAAGACCTATGAAACAGAATAGAAAACCTATAATTAAAACCACATTTTACAATTCACAGTCTACTGATTTTTTGACAAAGGCTAAGCACTGCGAAAAGAAGTTTCATCTACAAATGGGGCTAAAAATCTGCATATCCATATGCAGAAGACAAAAACTAGATCTCCATCTCTCACCATATACAGAAAACAAGTCAAAATAGGTTAAAATTTAAAAGTAAGACCCCTAAACCTTGAAACAACTAAAAGAAAACAGGGAAAATACTTCATGACTGGTGTGGGCAAGTCTTTTCTAGATAAGATCTCAAAAACACAGGCAATGAGAGCAAATAGAGAAATGAGATTACATCAAATCAAAAATTTGTTTCTTCCCAGCAAGGGAAACAATCAACTGCCATTTTTAGTTATCAAGAACTGGAAAACTAAATCTTGCTTTCCTGTTAAACTGATTTTTCTTCTTTTCTTTTCAGACATTAAATTGCATTCTTTGCAACCAGTGTTCTAGTTCCTCCTTCAAAATAGGTGTTTCATTACATACAAAGAGGAGGTGAAGAGGGGTAAATGTGAAACATCTGGATAAATGCATCAGGACACGTATCCTTTCTCAGCTAGACATTAAAATTATGAAAAACATCGGGGCTCAAGCAGTTGCTCAGTGGTTGGAGTGCTTTCCTGGCATGCGCAAGGACCAAGGTTCAACCCCAGCACCATATATATAACTAAGTGTCAGAAAAGCAAAGGACAGATGAGAAAAATAAATAAAGATAGTTCTCTCACTCTCTCTTTAAAAAAAAATGTGAAAAGAATTGCTTCTTATTTCACAATCTCCTTTTCTTTCTCATTTAACCAAAAAGATCGAAATGAAATTCTACCCCATATTTGTACTCTTCTGTAATACTTCGCACTTGCAAATCATCAAGCATCAGTTGGATTCCATGATTCCTGTGATTCAGTGACTGGCATGTACCTTTTCCTTTTTGAGAGTTTTGATTATCCTGTCACATTCTCTCTCTGACTGTTTGGTATTCATGGGAAATTCCTAACTCACTTGGTTCCCAACTCCCTGACCTTGAAAAATCATATTAGTCAAACTTGATGGAAAGGACTGAGTAACATCTAGAAACACTGAACTTGGAATTGAACCCACATCTAGCTGTATTTTTAGTTGTTTCCCTTAGGAAAGGAGTGTGTTTAATATACGAAAAAAGTAGCGTGGGTATTTTTAATAACTCAAGAGCTAACACAGCAGAGAAAATGCTGTGGCCACATCCAATTGCATTTTTCCTTTGGCGCATACCTGCCCAGTTCCCATCAACAGTGGTGGTTGGTTGAGGTCATGAGATTGTATTCCAGTGATTGTGATGTAGGGAGAAATGAAGAATTCCACTACCATATCTGGTCCATAAAGTTTCCTCCATGGTCTCTTACTTTCCCTGACAGGTAGATGGCATGGATTCTGAAGACCAAGAGGAGAACCCAATCATAAGACAATAGATGCCTAAGCTCTGGAATAGTTGCATGGAGCAAAGCCTCCCAAACTCCACTTCCTTTTCCCTTGATGAATTTTACATAATTAATAACCATATGCATCTCTAATCTGAAAATCCCAAATATGGTATGCTCTGAAATCCAAAACATTTTGAGTATTGACATTGTTACAAGTGGAAAATTTCACATCTGACTATATGTAATTTGTAATAAAAATACAGGTGCACTAAAAATAGTGTATAAAACTAATTTCAGGGTATATTTATAAGGTATGTGCACAAATTAATTTTTTGTTTGGACTTGGGTCCCTTCCCTGTATCTGGTTATGGATATGAAAATCTTCAAAAAATCTGAAACAAATCTATAATCTGAAACAGTTCTGGTCCCATGCATTATCAGAGGACACTCAAAATATAATTAATAAGCTAATCTAATATAAGACAACACAGCATAACATAACTCTGCCATGAAATTTGGGAGTTTGTTTGAATACAGTTAATTTCTCTGAATAACCCAGAGGAATACATCTCTCAGGACATTTTTTTCTGAAGCCTCCCAGGCTTTTGGAGAAGCTTCCATCCAATTGACTAGGAACCAGTCCTTCCATAGAAAACAATACATAAAAGGACATGATCAGGGAGACTGCTTGAGAAACAAAAGGAAAGTAGTTCAGCTGGTTTCTAGGGAATGGGGAGGGGTGGGGTAGAAAATGAGGCTGAAAACAGAGGTGGACACCAGTTCTTGTAGAACGGGTAAAGCATTTGCAATTCATTCTAATTGTGAGAGGACATCATTTGGAGATTTTAAGCAGAGAAAATATACGATCCTCTTATGATACATACATTTTTAAAAAATAACCTGTGTTACTCTTTGGAGAATGGATTACAGTCACCATACGAGCGGAAAAGCCATTAGGAGATATTAGCAGTGTTACAGGTAAGAATTTTCAGTGACTTGGGAAAAAGAATTGCAGTGTAAAGAGAAAAAAAAAGACATTCCACTGAATCACTCAGTGAATCAGTTTAGCAAAATCATATGGATTATATGTTGATGTAAAACTCATAAATAAGATGCACAGATGGAGAACTCCTATCATGAAATTTCATTTAATTCAAAAAAATATCAAAAATATTGTATAAAGTTAACTTTACATCAGTATACAAATATCCTATGTTTAAACTAGGTTCTCATCCTCAGATATGTCATTATGAATATGGGAATATTAAAAACTCCAAAACTAATCTAAAATTCAAAACACTTCTGATCTTGAGTATTTTGGATAAAGGTTAACCAGTAGTACAATCATTACATTAACAAAACATGGGTCATAGATTCTGGTTTATGTTCAGTGCACTGTAGGACAGTCTACCAGAATGTCCTAGTTTTAAACTTTTTTTGGACTTCTCAGTGTAGTCTTAGTGGAGGAAATAGTGTTTAGAATTACCTAAAATAGAAAAAGCTGCTGGTTTACCTACTATCCACCAGATGGCATAAGAGCAGAACTAAGGTTTCTTAACATAACAGAAAATTCAAAGAGCTGTTTGTTGCTTTACTTAGTGGTCACCAGAGGGCCTCATAGACTTTGCTTAATAGTGCAGCTGTACATCACCAAATGAAGGGTGTGCAATTTAGAGCTCAAAACTGTATAGTATAAAAATTCTGTGCTGTTATTTACTATTAAGGGAGACCAACTCTCAACAATATTAATGCAAATTAAACAGATTCACAGCCCAAAAGGCTCTACTATAGTCTTCTACTAAATTAGAATTGAAAAAACCTCCCTGAGACAAGAACATACTTATTTTGAGAGGAAGAATAGTAATGTGCATGTTTGAAAAACCTGTAATCTTACTTTTGAGATTTATAGAGCATTATATAAATTTGAATTTTTTCCTTTTCATGAAAAAGAATATCTCCTAGACACTCATATATCGAAACTGTACAGATAGTGAAAAGTAAAAAGAAGGAAGAAAAAGTCTAAAACTCAGAATTGCTGCAAATTGTCTGCAAGTATCTTCAATACTTTCTATCAGATTTTATTGCTGTCCATTTATTATTTCAGTCATTTGTTTGCTATTTTTTTAATTTGAGTTATTTTCATATTCTGGATACAAGTTCCTTATCATATATGTAATGTATAAACTTATTCTCCAACCCTGAAATTTGTATTTTCATTCCCTCACCAGTGAATTTCACAGAAAAGTCAATATTTTATTAAATCCTAATTCCTATTCTTTCTTTCTTTATTTCACCTTTTTGTGAACTCATCCAAAAATCAAAAGCCATGCATGATTTCCTGTTTTCATAATATAAAAGTTTTGTAGCTTTTTCTTTAGTTCAGAGACCCAGTTTGAATTACTTTTTGTGTATGTGTGAGGACTGTGTCAAAATTTTTTGCATATGGATGTCTGATTTTTCCACCATCACTTATTGAAATAAGTATTCTATCACCATTGAATTGCCTTTGTACCTTGACCAAAAGTCAGTTGACAAGTTGTCCACCTATTTCTAGTATGCGGATACTTTCACAGATGTTGCACATTGTCTTGAAAAATGTAGGATGATATTAGCTGTATGTTCTTTATATAAACCCTTTAAGTTAGGAAGATCTCGTCTATTAATAGTGTATTGAGAGTGTGTGTCATAGATGGATATTGAATTTTCAACATCTATTAATCTGATCACTTCTTTTCTTTTTTTAGAGTGCTAATATAATGAATTATAAACATCACAATTTGCAAATGTTGAATCAGCCTTGCACTTATGGAGTGAACCACATCTGGTCATTTTATATTATCCTTTTCATATATTGGTGGGTATCATTTGCTAAATTTTGTTAAGGAGTTTGTGTCAACTTCATTTATGGATATTGGTCTCCTTTTCTTATAATGTCTATATTTTTCCTCATCAAGGACAAGAATGACACATCTAAGCATTTTACAGGTCAGAGAAAAAAAATATTGACTTTTTAATTGCCATAATGAGGAAATATAATACCAAAATTTAAAAATGTGTGATATTGTTTAGAAGCCTTTTATATGTGCTCACAAACACTTGACTAAGATGGAACAATTTGATCTCACTATTATCTGAAAAGATCAGGAATTATCAATTTCACTATATGAAGCTCTCCCTCAATACGGCCTTCTTCTATTTCATTCCTGCATACATCAGATTTTTTTAACTCTACTCCCAGGATATCAGGAATCCCATATAGACTTTCATAAGCCACTGACATTGCTTTACTAAAAGAATGAGAAGTATTCTCTCAGGATTCAAAATAATTGATGAGGAGGGACAATGTCTCTGGCAAGCTTTGTCTTCCTAGGCATTAGTGTGTACTGCTAGGATAGACATCTAGGGATCTGGAGGTTGCTAGTTCCTACTACACAGGAGCTCATTCCAACCAGAATGTGTTGCCTACATGCCATGTAGGCCTAGGAATGCCACGAGCACTACTGTTCCTCTTCATGAAGTGCTGTTTAAAAATTTAAGCAACACAGGTGTGGATGGGTTCAATTTTGGCACCTAAGCTATGTAGATTAGACCTTTGTAGAAACTGTAAAGTGAGGTGGCTCTCCAATTTTTCCAAAATTATTTGAACATATCCAAATATTTCTTCCCCTATACTTATGTGGCCATCTCTAAAACTACCATCAAATTTACGTGCTGCCTTTGCTAATGATTTTAAGAAAAATTTTCCTTAGTTATATCCTCTTTTATGAGATCCAATGACTATTGAGAATTTTATATTACCTTAAAAAATGGGTGTCACTTTTTTTTCCTTAAATAGTGGAAATAGATAAATGTGATCCTAAGGCCACATGGCCCCAGCAGCACTGACCGGTTGCATGAACCCAGGTCATTTCATCTTTCAATTTGCTTATTACCACCCACTGAACTTCCTGAGCTATCCTGTCTGGAATCCATAGCAAACACATTGTATACGAACTCATAATCAGCTTAATGAGGCAACAAGGTAAATTAAGACTCCCAAATTACTCTGCTCATTTATTCCAAATTACTCTCTCCCTAAACAAGGCAGCCATTCATGCCAAACCTTGACAGGTCTGGTTATCCAAATCAAAGTCCAATTGCCCCAGGAGGCTACACACTGGCCTATCCAAGGGGAGAGAACCAAAAAATAGCAAACTCAGAGTCATTTCCAGATGTGTGAGAACCACTCTCAAGATAAACCACAGCCACACAATCAGCAAAAAGACATATGATGAAAAGCAGAGCTAAACATCTCTGGGGCTCCTAACATGGACTCAGTGGTTGCTCAAACTGGCTTTTCTCCCAATTTTGCCAGTCAGATAGTGTTCACAAACTTTCTAAGCTTTTATAAGCTCCAGTGACATTTGTAATGTAGGAATGCCTTACCTACTCATAAATATATTAATTTCATCTATCACAGATAAATAAGAATATTGGAACCAAAGTCCACAAATAACTTCCCATTTTCTCATGAGTTGTAAATAATTGAAATAGAATTCAAACCCAGGTCTATCTTAAGACAAAACCAATCATTTATCTCTTTTAAGGGCCATTTATAGAAAACTCTTTCCTTTCAGCATACTGAACATAATTGTAGATAACTAAATACAATTAGGAACTGCACTGAAGGTTCAAATTAGATAATTTATATCATACTGCTCAAAAATTCACAAAATAAATATATAAATTTTATTTTTTCAGTGAAATGATATTTGTACCTTTCATGGTGTACATTATGATAATTTGATACAATATACAATGATCAAATCAATATAATAAGCATATCCATTTCCTCAAATATATTATCATTTCTATGTGTTATAATTTCCCCCAAGAGGATTTTATTTTTATTAGTGCATATTAATTATACAGAATATTGGATTTTACTTTGGCATATTTACAGGTGCACATAACATATTTGGGTCATTTCCAGCCCCTAAAAGTTCTCTTTAACCCTCCATACCACTTCCCCCTGATCCCAATCCACTTTCTGATAGTCTCCGTCGGGAATTTTCATATTATTCTAGTTATTTAAAAATTTATTACATATTGCTATAACCAATTGCTACTCCACTGTACGGTAGAAAATGAGAACTAATTTCTCCTAATATGTTGTTTTTTTTATTTAGTTATTGGTACAAAGTATGGAATTCAAGAATGCCCTGTACTGAGCTCATTCACTATAAAACATAAAATTATATTTTTAATTTGAGACATGGTCTTGCTTGGTTTCTGAGGCTGGCCTCAAACTTGAGGTTCTCCTGCTTTAGCCTCTCAAATTGCTGGGAGTACAAGTATCCATCACTGCACCTGACTTAACAGTATTTTGGTACCCCTTATCTAACTTCATTCTGTCCACCCTCTGCCATAGTCACCTTGGTCTCTAGTAACTGCCATTCCACTGTGTTCTTCTGAGATTCTCTTTAGTTTTCACAAACAAGTGACAATATGTCATATTTGTCTTTCTATATCTGGTTAATTAGCTTAATTACCTCCAGTTCCATTCATGCTGCAAATGATCCAATTGCAATCTTTTTATGACTCAATAATATTCTCTTGTGAATATACACTTATCTATTCATCTTAAAGTATCTGTAAGAAAATCGAATGTGATAATCTATAAAAACGTATGAAATGTGTCTTAGTTCATTTTGTGTTGCTACAAAAAATGCTTGATATTGGGAAATGTATAAAGAGAAGATGCATACTTGACTCATAGTTCTGTCAGTTGCAAAATACAAACAGCCTGGCGGCAGCGTCTTATGATTTCCCCTACCACCAAGATGCATTACAGCTTGGTGGAAAAGCAGAAAGAGAAATGGTCACATACCAAAGGGTCCAAGTATGTGGGGTGGTCCTAATTTATAACAACCAGTTCTTGTGAGAAGTAATTTGGTTCTGTAATCACTAACTATCTCTTCTGAAGGCCAAACCCCCATAATCTAGTCAACTTCCACTGGATATCAAACCTCAAAGGTCCAATACTGCCACACTTTTGACTAAGCTTCCAGCAGTGAACCTTTGGGAGAAAACACTTTAAAACCATAGCACCATGTATTTTCAGTTGATACATGTATAATAAACATGCCCTGAGAAAACGAGTTTTGGAGTTACACATTTCAGAATATGTGTGACTTATTTGATGCTTATAATGGTTGATTGTTTTCCTTTGTTCTCTACTATCTGTCAATTGTCAGAGCCATGGCTCCCCATTGGTGGGAATCTTCTAATATATCTGCATGAATTCACAGGAAGATGACCCAAAGCTATGGAAGACTCCCACTCTCACTCCCCACAATTGCTAGAAGTTGGGGAGGTGCTCTTAAGGTGGGATTGGACTCTGTATCTCAGTGCCAGAACTCTGAATGTGGGATGGTAGAAAATGACAGAAAGACCCTGGGCACAGCTGTACGGTAGAAGAAAAGGGGAAGTGCTTTGGCAGTAGAGAAATCCAGTGTCTGCCATTATCCTCCTGTATAAAATACTGCAAGGTTGAATGAAAGTGTATGGACAACTCCCAGGTAAGGTGATACACCAGATGGAGGTATACTTATTTTATATGAGTGCTTACATCTGTTGTAGCTATGCAGAAGCTTAGTGTTAAAGATGAATGAAACAAGTACTGTAAGTTAATAGTGACCCAGAAGTAAAGAAGGGTTTATTATCATTTATTGTCTTCAGTTATGTTACTATTATTTCTGATATTTTGCATGGAAATAAGTCAATAATTGAGTAAAATTGAGAAGACACATGGCCTATTCCATCTATTGCTTTTCCTGAGTTTACTGATATTCCAAAGAATCCAACTGACTCTGAAACTCCACCACAAATGATATTGTCAAAGAAACAGGCTGATGGATTAAGCCAGGAGTCTATGGATATTTGGGTACAACAGACAACTCTTAGGCAAATCAGATTTTTGAATACTTGAGATCAATTCAGATTCATGGAGATATAAGTAAAATACAACCCAACTAAAAGTAATTATAAAATACCTCAACAGGTAGGACATTAAAGGGTTTGTTAATTTAGTGGCTTCATCATATCATTCAAGGCAGAGGTCCTTTCTATCTTTGCTCCTGGATTGTTGGTGAATATATCTCTCGTGATTGCATGATAACTATGCAGTTACAGGAATCGCATGTCACATGTCCATCAAGGGAGGATGATATTTGAATTATTATGACTGGTTAAAACTAACCGTGGGTAAGAGAAAAGATAAACATCAATGAAGAGGTGAGACAGTGAACATGCTAATAAAATTAAATCTCTACCAGCAGGAAAGAAAATTGGGCCAAGGAGAGAAGATGGAAATGGCAAATGACAAAATCTGCTACATACCCTTGCTTTATGAATTTCTCATTAATGGGGTTGAAATATTGATGAATTCTGAATGGTCATATCCAAATAAACAAAATTATCTGGCAATATTTAACTGGCCACAGTGAATGCCTGAGTACCAGCAAAATAAATTATAAAATTAATTTTGCATAAAATTTGGATCCTGGTACATCTATTGATTACTACACTGTTTTAGTTCACAGCTATAAGCAAAATACCTAACAAGACGAACTCAAGAAGGAAAAAATTATTGACCAAAATACCTGAGAAGATCAATTCAAAGGAAGAAATGCTTATTTTAGCTCATAGTTTTGGAGGTTCAGTCCATGATCAGCCAACTCCATTGCTCTTGACCCAATGTGAGGCTGAATACCATGGAGGAAGGGGAGAAAGGGTGATGACATTGGATGAAAGCTGTTCACCTCATGACAGCTGGGAAACAGAGGTGGAAGGAACTTCAGGAAAGATGAACCTTTTCAGGGTATGTGTATAGTGACCCACTTCCTGCAGCCACACCCCACCTACCTATAGTTACCACCCATTCACCCATTCAAACTAGGACGGATCAATTAAGTTACTGCTCTCACAATTTCAGTAATTTCTATCTAGCTCCATATTTCCATCAATTCAATAATTTCTCAATAATTTCACTTCTGAATATTTCTGCATTATCACAGGAGCTTTGGGGAAATTCATATCCAAACTATATTAATCAGGAAAAAAGTATTGTGAAAGATAGCCAAGAATATTAAATAACACTTATGAAGTTCTGCAATAGAAAAACATAAATTAAAGAAGGCATGATCATAGAACTTCAGGAAACTCAACAATCTAGCATCTGTGAAACATCTTGCAAATGACACTGAGTTTCAGAAAAAATAAAAAGATGGAGTAACACTGTTCTTCTATTTATCTTGTAAGTGACATTAAATATCCTGGACAGTGTAGATAAAACAAACCAAAACAATGATACCTAGAGGTAGGGAGAGAAAGCAAATTAGGTAATTAAGACCCAACACACTACCCAACAGTGAGTATTAGTCAGTAGTGTATCAGTCTGCTACGAGCTACCATAACAATATTTCAAGAGTGGGTGCTTTTACAACAGAAATATGTTTCCTGTGGTTGTCCAGACTGGAAATTCTGAGGCACAAGTGGGTTTGGTTTTTACCGAGGTCCTTCTCCTTGATGTATAGATAGCACCTTCTCACTACACCTTCACAAGACCTTTTTTTCTTGGAACAAGCATCTCTGGCATCTCTTCCACTTTTGATAAGGATAATAGTCATCTTGCATTAAGGCCCTACCCTTACAACTCAGCTAACCTTAGTAACCTCTTTAAGGTTATGTCTCTTCATACAATCACATTGAGTATTTTTTAAGACAGAAGGACAGTGTGAGAGAGACAGAGAGAATCAAATTTTATTGAGTTTTTCACATGGCTTTCATTGCTCAGACCCTTAGTTGTGTCCGTGGGTGCTGGGATTTGAACCTGTGTACTTGTGCATGCCAGGCAAGTACCGTAACTTCCGAGCCACCACTCCAGCCCTCACACTGAGTATTAAGGGTTCTATATGTACGTTTGAGGGAGTGGGGTGATCCAATCAATGTGTGACACCTGGAGTCACTTTTTCATTCATCCATCTCACCTTAGAACTGAAGAAGCAACAACCTCAAAAAAACCAAATACACACAGACCCTCAGAAAACATTTAAACTGTAAATTCCCTATTCCTTGGGAGAATTTGTGACCCATCTTGCCTTTTTCCTCAATGCAGAGTGGGAAGCCAGGACTTTATCCCCTGCTTGATGATAATGAGGTTCCCACCATTCCTCACTTTCCTGCTAGGATAGTGTCAGAGAAAGCTAAGTGAGAATCTAGAACTTTTACCTCCACCAATGGCAGCAAGGTCACACAGTGCAGTGCCAATGGAGATCAACTCTGTAGACTAGGCTCTGACCTGTATCCTGCGGTCTGGCACCCCTCCCTGCAGAGGAGATGTCAGAGGATGAACAGTGGGAAGCTAGGACTGGCTACACCTTCTAGTGCTTATGAGTCTTCCCCTCCCCATTTTCTGTGACACTGAAGGTCAGGTAAAGGAACAGTACAAGAGAGTCTTTCTCCTCTGAGCTATGGTGGTATTAGCAAAGACAGACTGGGGAGTCTGAACCCCCATCCTAGCTCAGCAACAGAGTGGCCAATCCACTGGGTAGCTATGGAGGTCAAAGTGGAAAATTAGACTAATACCCCAACCAGACAAAGTCCCTTTCCTCAAAGGTATAATCTTCTTAAAAAGAAAGTCTGCTAAAAGTGACTATTTTAATTAGATCCAGAGTCTCATATCATGATACCCAAAATGTTGATGGTACAATAAAAAGTCACTCTTCATACAAGAATATTAATGGGAAAAGATAACAACAGACACCAACACTAAAATGACATATATGTATTGATTATTTGATAGAGATTTAAATGCAGTAATATAAATGCTTTACTGAGACATTATAACTATGCTTGCTGAAGAAAACAAATCTCCATGTCCAGATGGTTTCACTGGATAATTCTGGTAATTTTGTTTTAAAGAGAGAGGGACAGTGAGAGAGACAGAGAAAGAGAGAAACAACTTTATTTAGTTTTTCACATGGCCTTAGTTGCTCCAACACTCAGTTGTGTACATGGTGCTGGGGTTTGAACCTGGGTCCTCATGCTTGCCAGGCAAGCGCCGAAACCACTGAGCCACCACTCCAGCCCCTCTGGTAATTATTTAAAGAGAAATTGACACCAATTTTACAGCATCTTTTCCACAACACAAAAGAGAAGGGACGATTCATTTTATGAGGTTGACAGTACACTAAAACAAAGTCAGACATACATAATACTACTTACTACTAATAATAGGATCATATACTGCCTTTCATGAATGCAAACATGAAAATATTTTGTGCACAAACATACATACACCAAAAGGAGTTTGTTTTAGAAACAAAAGATTGATTCAACTTTCAAAAATAAAATAACCCACCATACTAATAGGATAAGGAAGAAAAAATTGTATGATCATAGCAATCAAGGCAGAAAACTCTTTTGGACATAATTTCATAACATATGTGATTTTTAAAAACTGCTAAGAAGTATAGAAATAAAAACAAACTTCCTCAACTTGGTATAAGGCATCTGAAGACACCCTAGAGCTAACATAATACTTAACAGGAAAAGACTGAATGTCTTTCATCTAATATCAGAGAAAAAGGCAATGATATCTTCTCACACCACTCCTCTTCAACATATTGTTGGATGGCCACAAAATAAAATACAAGGGCAATGAAAGGAAATACTCAGAATGCAGATAGGAAAGAAAGAATTAGAATTGTCCATATTTACAGATGACAGAAAAATCTACAAAGAAAACCTCAAAGGATCTGCATGAAAGCTCTCCAATAAACATGTGAGTACAGCAAATTTCCTGGCTATATGATCAACATGTAATACTCCACTATATTTCCTTTAACTAGTACTGAAAGGTAGAAATTGAAAATTTAAAAATAATATAATCAAGAATCATTCAAAAAGAACAAAATAAAATATATAAATATGAACAGGACTTGAATGCCACATAATTTAAAATGATGTTCATGAAATTAAAAGATACAAATAAATGAAGTGATATTTTGTGTTCATGAATTGGAAGAAACAATGTGTTAAAATATCAATTCTCTACAACTTGGTATACAGTTTAACTTAATTTCCTATCAAAATCCCAGAAAAACTTCATGTAGAAGTAGTCAAATGCATTTTTAAGATTTAAAGGAAAACAATTTTGAAAAAGAAAAATATGAAAATAATTGCCATACTTGATTTCATGATTTTTTTTTTTACAGATTGAGCATCCTTAACTGAAAAATCCAAATCTGAAAAATCCGAAGTCCAAAGTACTTCTAGTCCCAAGAATTCTGGATGAGGGATACTCAATGAGAAGTCCTGGAACTAACACCTGAAGATAACAAGGAACAATTGCACAAATGACAAACATACGGAAGGATGTTCAACACCACTAGTCATCTGGGGAAAGTAAGATACCAATGAGATAGCACTACACACATATTAGGACAGTGTACTTAAAATAAAAAATGAATTACCAATTGCTGGTTAGTATGTGAAAAAAATCATATCTCACAAATATTGTCAGTGTAAACAAAATATTACAGCAATTCTGGAAAATAATTTGTCAGTTTTATGAAATAAGTAATAACAATGATGATAATACATGTATACCTACCACATGATACAGCAATTATACTTATGGATGTTTATGACAGATAAATTGAAAACATATCTGTAGGAAAACATGTGCACAAATATTAATAGCAACTATGCAATAGTTCAAAACTGGAGATTACTTAAATATCATTCATACATAAATATTTTGGCAGTGTTAAAAAAGAATAAATTGACTGGGGATGGTTGTACATGCAGCTTGGGATGCTGAAGCAGGAGAATCACAAGTTCAAAGCCAGCCTCACCAACTTAGAGAGGCCTTAAGCAAAATAAAAAATAAAGTAAAACAGGCTAAGGATGTATTTCAGTAGTTAAATACTCCTAGATTCCGTCCATGGTACCAAAAAACAAAGCAAAATAAAAAAAACCTGTTGATACACAACTGTTGATACACAGTGTGGGTTCATGTCAAGTGTGCTATGTTTAGTGAAAAGATGACAGAATCAAAGGTATAATTTCATTTATAGAACATCCTCAAGATGATAAAAATCACAGAAATGGGCAATGCAGTGGTGACTGGTAGAGGTTGGGTATGGTGGGGAAGAATGAAATGACTGTATGGTAGCATGAGAAGAGTCTATAAGGTATAAAAGTTTTATGTACTGATTTCAGTAATGGTTACAGATCTACATGTGTGATACAGGGCCATCAAACCAGATGTGCACAAGGTGTAGAGGTCCACATTCTTGATACTATGCCACAGCTATGTAAAATATATACCTTGGGAGAAAATAGATGAAGGATACATGAGATTGCCTTGTACAATCCTTGTAATTTCCTATAAATCTATACTTATTTTTAAAAATCATGTTTTATGGATATCTCTAATAGGTAAGCAAAGCCAACAATAATATTCCACAACTTTGTGGCTCCAGCTCTATTTCAGGAGAAGATTCTGAGCCATTATAAAGTCTCCTTGGTCTAGGAAATACTTTTGTGGTTATTGCTGGTGGATTGGATACCACCAATCTCTTTGCTAATAGTGATTCTCAAGTTGAATTTACTATGAGCCAAGTAACAGCACTGAAAGTGAATCTCCCTTGGATCTGATGCCAGAGTCACTCTTCAGGTACATGAGCCCCAGGCCATTTTCATGGAGAGTGACAGCTCCCTGAGTCAGTCAATGTGATTTCTTTAATGCAACCAAGCACAATAAGAGAAGGTAAAAATGAAGGAGGCTTCCCATTGGTGTCATTGTTTAAGCAGAAAGCGGCAGGCTTAACTCTCAAATTTTAAAAGAGTAGAGGATTGGACTACTGGGTTAGGATTGATCCTATATCAAGTCCACAACAGAACTCACAAGGAGACCTGTATAAAAGAATTTGCTAACACTTGGGAAAGTTAGCATGAGTTCCAAAGATGTTTTCATGCTGATATTTTTTCCTAGAGATTCTCTCCAGAGAAGCCAGGCCTTTTATCCTAACAAAACCTTTCTTCCCTGGTCCCTTCCAGGTTAGAGATAATGGAATGATCTAAATGCCACAGGTTCCTCCCCTCAGGATTCTCCTTTTTAGCAAACCTAGGATTTCAATTTAGAATCTGAGGAATTCTTAGAACTGTCCAGCAGAGGGACCCCTGGTCTCAATTATAATTTCCTATTTCGGTTAATCCACCTCTACCTCCTTGGCCCTCTTGTTGAGAAAAGTGAGCTGAAGAAGGCTACATCTTACTCTAAACACTGGGAGTCATCTCAGGCTTTAAATCAGGCAAGGCACTATGAGGCTTGTGCCTCTGTGCCATGGTGGCACAGAGACTAGTGGACATCTAATGTGCAGGTCTGATTGAGGGGCAGCACTGAAGGTAGATAGGGAACAACTGCCACAGAAATAGAGAGAAGGAAAGACACTGGTTATCCCAGGTGGAAAAGCTGGTATGATCCAGTGACTGATGAGAGGGGGAAGAAGAGTACCAAGTTTTCAGCATGAGAAGCTGGGTGCAGAGGGGTAGGAATGATCTTGTATCCCTTTGAATATGATGATAGTCAATGAGAAGACAGCACCACTTTGTGGGTATGCCTATCACTCAGAAGGTAAATTGATGACAAGGGTTACTCAGCCCTGCAGCCTAGAAAGCATTTTATTGATCACAGCCACATTGTTAGTTCATGCCTTTGGCAAGGTTGGTTGATGTATGTCTTTGACAGGGAACTGGGCTCTTTTATCTATTGCTCTCAGGAGGAATGCCTTAGAATAATATTATTCCAAAATTAAAATAATCTTTTTTAGATGAGTACCCTAAGATACTAAGTTGCTTATCACTTAACACCATCCATAGCATTCATGAACAAGCTTTTGAGTTTATAAAAATCTGAATTAAATCTATTTTTACTGATACATTAAATACATAAAACAAACTGTTCTACAGTTTCTCTTCATTAGAAGTGGCATGGTTTAATGTGAATGGGCTCTCACTAAGGTCATTGTATGGCCATTTTATACTAGCATGCCCTTTTAAATGTTTCAGGCAGACGATAATACTGTACTGCACATATTTTTGTATGTTCAGTTTGCTCCTTTCCAGATATTGGAGCAAACTGCAAGTTGTTTGTTTGTTTGTTTGTTTTCAGGAAGACTGTGGCTCTTTCAGCATAAAGTGGCTGGAACCCCCAGCTCTAGTGTGATTTTATGAAGGTTCCCCATTCTAGGTTTTATGTAGGTCGCCCTACACTTTCATGAGCAGCTCTCCCTGTGAAGAAGTTTTTGCCTTTGCTGCAGACTATGTGCATTCAATATATTACCATATGAGGAATTTCTAGGTGAAAACCATATGTTTAAACCCCTTGAAGTTGCAGACAGCTGAATTTATTTTAGGGAAAACTATAGTAATTAATACTTTCATCAGTTGTGTTTGAGGGTTCTGAATTCATAATAAGCTTATCTACATTGAATGTTGTATTTTATTTTACTTTATTCTGTGACAGCTTAATCAATGAAAATTGAGATACTGGTCTAATATTTCTGTCTTCAATATTAGTGAGATGTAATATTTTGGGGTTTATTTGTTGTTTGTATTTATTCTATTTTGTGTCATCTGATGCCTTTTGCTCAATTATTTACAGGGGTTTTAGTTTATCTCCATTGTATGACAAAAACCTCTGTACAACATTTATCCACATTTTAACACTTTCAAATAATCAGGCATTAAATTTTTTTCCACTCTTTTTAACCCTGTATTTTCATATATTTTTAGTATTTGTTTTCTACCTCTGCTTTCATAATGTTAACTGTTATTAACATTTTCAGTGGAAATTTTATTTTGATTTTAATTATTTTGTAATGAAAAGATGTTTGTTATTGTAATCTACACCTCATATTTCAATCAAATTAAGATTTTTCAGCCCTTAGCATTGTTTAAAGCAAGTTATTTGGTTTATAATATGGTATGAGATATATGTGAGTGTGCAATGGAGGATTCTGTATTGAGAAGTAAGCTTTTCTTCCATGAAGTAGAACCAACCACACCTGAAGCATGACACCAATCATGTGATGTTCCAAAAAAGGCAACTTGCACCTGAACTCCACAAGTAAATGGCTTAAAGGAAACGTTAGAAACCATCTTAAGTAAAGTAAACAAAGAGAAAAATATTAGACCAATGTGCTGGTTTACTGTCTCAACCACTTTCTGTTTTGGGGTGAGTGTTCTTAGCCGGGGCCTGCTGTCACCTTTAAGGGACATTTGTTGTTGATTGATAGTGAGAAGATGGACACTCCAAATTTCTGGAGGACCTGACCACACGAACACCCTTCCAAAAATCACTTCTAACCAGGAAGTTAGGGACACAGGGTCTAATTGTCCTAGACAGCATGGCTCTGCTAGTATTGGAATCAACTCTCTACCATTTTCCTCTCTATGAAGGTCCCTAAGGGGCAGTGCTGCAGGATCTAGGACAGCAGCAATCACTGAGTGAATTTTGCATTAGACTTTTGAAAAATATTTCACCTTGGTTTCAGATACAAAAGAAAAGAAGGAATATTTGGGCAAGGATATAGGTAAAATTGTGGGCAAAGGTCATAATGCAGATAGCACTGCGGGAGGGGCTGTGGCCACCGCAGGTCCTGTAGCACCACACACTGGACACTAGGTGGCAGACGAATTCCACCATATCCAGTTTCCTTGGCTGGGACATTTGATAAAGGGATGTGGGGTTGCATTTCTTGATTCTAATGGGACAAGGGGTGGCAAGCATGGCTAATGCTCCCCATCCACAGGAAAAAGTAGTGATCTCAGTAAAGTTCCTTTGTGTATACCACTCTTCTGTGAGCCTGGATATCCCTCCCTAAAACACTGCATTGTTCCTTTCCATCCCCAACAGACCATGTACCAAAAATTTGACTGCAGTTATTTAAGCACTTCAAACGATGATGACAGTCCCCATCCTTATATTAGGATTAAACCTTCCATACCAGAAACTTCCTCTAGATCTCCACGTCCAACCGAAACCTCCTCCCATTGCCCCACCCTAACCAGCCACTATTGCCTGAATCCGCAGGTTCCTAGTTCCTTGAACCATGATTTTTCCTTTTCCCTGTTATAAGCTTTGATATTTTGCAGGGAGCATGTTTTCCTCCCAGTTCCAGTGTGTTGATGAAATCCAAAGCCGAGCTCTTGAACAAGACTGACAAACATTCTTTTGGCTAACACACCTGGAAGTTTGTGGTCCTGCAGGTCCTCCTTTTCCGCACCCTTAATGAAAAATTTTACTTTAAATTGTATTGTTAACCGTCTTCATACTAATGTGTACAATTTAATTAACTGTGTCTTACAAACTCACCTGCAAAACAGGAATAATAATGTTTAATTTGAAGGATTATTGTGAGGATTAAATCACTTGAGGTATACAACACCCTCTTGATTGTGACTCCCTGACGTGAAGTTTCACTTTGGCTTAATGGAAATCTTAAGTTCATACCACCCACCACAAGCAGTGTCATTATAAGGATGAATGAAGTACTCTCCTTGGAAAACAGCTTCGTCACCATGGTTTTTACTATAAGTGATAGTAATCTTATTCATTCCCATTCGGAGAGTATGGTAAAACTTGGCTCCGACCACCTAGTGTAAAAATTAGAATAAACACAAACACTTCCATGTTATGCTGAAAGTATACTTTTATATATAGATATAGATATTTACTTTTTTGCAGACTGTTTTGCCGATGAGTCATTTTGATATTCAAAGAACAACCCTTACAATGCTACATAAACTGTACCAGAACGAGATGGATAGCTTGTCAAGTCATTTCACAAAGCTAGCACAACTCTGATACCAAAAACATAACAACTACAACACAAAACAGATAACCACAGATCTCACTTTAAAAATACAGATGCCAAAATACAAAGAGAACAATAGCAGATTGAAATCAACACCACATGAAAATGTACAAAGCTTTGGTAGATACAAAACCAGATCAAAAGTTCAAAGTTACACACACAGAACTTGAACAAAACACCAGAAACAAAATGTCTCCCCCCCCCCGACACACCCTGTAAATGACCTCTGACTGGGGACCGAAAGGAACAAGATTTGTATCACCAGTTACTTGGGAGGGGGACTGCTGGTGGGGTCATCAGAATTATCACTGGCATCAGGCTCATCCTCGTCCGAATCTTCGGACTCTAATTCTGCCAGTGCTTCAAGGTAATGGAATGGCCAGCACCGAGGATCTTTCTTATGGAGCTTGGCCAAAAAACTCAGAACAAGCATCTTGCTGGTTTCAAGGAATGCTCGAGGTCCCCAGAGGAACTCATATTCTGCTGGCTCAGTGCAAGGGATTCGCCTGTACTCCAGGTACTTATGCCTTACAAACACTTCAGTGATGAGTTTCTTCATGTTTCCAAAGAGACCTTGTGTCTCCTGGATACAAAACCCTAATTTGAACAGAAAACTGAAAATCAGATTCTCCCTCACACAATTGCCTTTCATAAAGATGAGACTCAAAACCACCATCAGGAGGCCAAACTTGGGCCGGTCTAAATAGGATGCCCAAAAATCACTTTGAAGTTGCCCCAGCTTGTCGATGATAACATAAGTGTGGTTTGGGTTACCAATTTTCTTAAATTGACAACCAAAGGGACACTCTAGCTTAGCGCTGGCACAGCTGACAATATCTAAGCACTCATCTTTGTATTCTCGGATGATGACATTCACCATCTCCAAGCGTGGGATTGGCACCTTGGCTTGGTCCTGGACCAAGAGAAACTGCACCAATGCATTTGCTCTCTCATCTGAGGGACACAATGGATGAGTTGCCCCCTTGGGATCCTCCTGGATGGCACAGGATCCCTGAGAGAGACACGGGACCTCAGAGATAATCAAGGCCTGAGGGCTACATGGGCCTTCACAGTGACCCAGGGCCCTTGAGGTGCTTGGACCCTCCCAAGCACTCAGGGCCCAAGATGTGCTGGGCCCCTCCCAGCCACTCAGGATCCTGGAGGTACTAGGACCCTCCCAGCCATTCAGGCCACGGGGAGTATTTGGGTACTCCCAATCACCCAGAACCTGGACACAGCTTTGCACCTCCCAGTCACACAAACTGAGATTGTCCCAGGCTCGTGGGCCCTGCCAGTCATGCATGGCCATTCTACGGCCACTGTTGTCCTCTTCAGGCTCCAGATGCTTCTTCTTCCGGGTGGCTTTGCCTGAGCGACGTGGGGGCTCCATGGTCTTGGAGGCTTCTTGCACGGTGGCAGCTGCCTGGGGGGCAGCTGCTGTAGCCATCAGGATGGTGGGCACTGCCTTGGATGCCTGTGAGGCATTCACATCAGGCTGTGGCACCCACGGAACTGCAGGCAGGGCCTCAAGGCAGGCATATGGATCCTGCAGAGCAAATGGCAGTGACCTTGGGCTCTCTGAGGTGGCAGATGGGCCTTTAAAGGCATTAGAAGAGGCAGGCTGGAAGTGGGAGGTAGATGGAAAGGCCCTTGAGGTGGCAGTAAAGGTCTCCGATGTGCCTGGAAAATTCTTCCAGGCAGTTGGCAAGTGTGCTCTGGTAGCTGACGCTGCCCTTGGAGCACTGAAGGTGGCAGCAAAGATCATGCGGTCCTTTGAAGGGGCCCTTCTTTCCTTCGAAGAAGTCCTACGTTCTTTAGAAGAGGCCCTGGATTCTCCTGAAGGAGTCATAAGTGATTTATTGGAGCCCCTGGGAAAATTTGACCCTCCTACGGGGGCTCCGGGCTGGGCCTGCAAGATGGGGGGTGGGCCTTGCCACGAAGGCTGGAGTTGCATTGCGGGCATTTCTGCCTGCGAGCCCGCGGGCTGGGCCTGCTGGGTGGGTAGCTGGATTTGCACCGCTTTCTGCGAGGCCTGAGCCCCCCGAAAGGGCTGCTGCTGCTCCAGCTGGACGATCCGAGGGGCCTGACCCTGGGCCTCCTGGGCAGGCAGGGGCTGCCAGAAGTGAGTGGGTGCCTTTGGTGCCTGCCAAGCCAGTGCCTGGGCCTGCTGCACCTCCTGGTACTCCATCGATGTTGGCAGTTCATGTGGCACTGGAGGCTGGCCCTTGGGGGCCTGCCAGATGATAGATGGGCAGTGCACAGCCTGCTGCTGGGCTGCCTGTGGCACAGACAGCGGAGTAGGCAGCACTGGCTGGGGCACCTGTGGACCAGCGGGGGGCACCACAGGTACCTGCGTAGCTGGTGGTGCTGTAGGCACCTGCGGTGCCACCTGCACCTGCGGGGCCGGCAGCCTAGCCTGCGGGGCCTGCCGCAGTGGAGGTGGGGGTGGCAGGGCTTGCCATAGCTGTGGCTGGGTGGGCAGCCCCTGTGGAGCTGGTCTGATGGGAGGTGGTGCCTGGCGGATCAATGGTGGTGCCTGGCGCATCATTGGTGGGGCCTGGCGGATCACAGGTGGGGCCTGGCGGATCACAGGTGGGGCCTGACGTATCACAGGTGGTGCCTGGCGCAGCACAGGAGGGGGGCCAGGGCGGATGGGTGGTGGGCCGGGTCGGATGGGTGGGGGACCTTGGCGCACAGGTGGCGGTGCCTGCCAGGCTATTGCTGGCGCCTGCCAGGTGACCTGGGTGGTCTGCCAGGTCAAGGGTGTGGCCGGCCAGCCTTGAGGGGGCGCCTGCCACCCTGGAGAGGTGGCTTGCCATCCAGGGGGTGTGGCCAGCTGCACCTGTGGGGCCTGCGGGCCCTGGGGAACCTGTGGAGGGGCCCTTATAACCTGAGATTGGATTTGCAGGATCAAAGGCTGACCCTGCGGGGCCCAAGACGCCAGGGGTTGGGAAGGGGGGGGCACTGGTTGTGCCATCGGTGCTCCTGAGACCGGAGGCTGGATGATCGGAGCTCTTGAACCTGGAGGATGGATCATCACGACACTGGGACCTGGAGGCTTGGCCATCGGGGTTGCAGAAGGTGGAGGCTGGGTCATCAAGGCTGCTGGCGGTGGAGGCTGGGCCATCGGGGCTCCTGGAGCAGGAGGCTGGACCATCAGGACTCCCGGTGTCAGTGTCTGGGCCATCAGGACTCCCGGTGCTGGAGGCTGTGCCATCGGTGTCGCCGGAGGGGGAGGATGCGCCATCGGTGTCCCCGGAGGAGGAGGATGAGCCATCGGTGTCCCCGGAGGGGGAGGATGTGCCATCGGGGTCCCCGGAGGTGGAGGGTGCACCATCGGGGTCCCCGGAGGGGGAGGGTGGGCCATCGGGGTCCCCGGAGGGGGAGGATGGGGCATGGGGGTCCCAGGAGGGGGCGGGTGGGTCATTGGGGTCCCCGGAGGTGGAGGATGAGCCATAGGGGCTCCGGGAGCAGAAGGATGCATCATCAGGACTCCCGGAGTCGGAGGCTGGGCCATAGGGGCTCCCGGAGGGGGAGCATGGACCATCAGGACTCCCGGAGTTGGAGGCTTGCCCATGGGACCCCCCAGCGGGGGAGCCTGGACCATTGGGCCCCCCAGGGCAGGAGGCTGGGCCATTGGAGCCACCGGGGCAGGCAGCTGGCCCTGCGGAGCCTCCCAGGCAGGTTGAGGTGCCTGCCAAGCGGCCAATGAAGCCTGCAAGTCAGTAGGAGGTGGATCCCAAGGGACCGGAGGAGCCCGGGAGGAAGCAGGCGGGGCCCGCATCAGAACCGTAGGGCGGCTATAGACAGGCGGCTTCGGGGCCTCCGCTGGAGGGCTCGAATCACCCAGATTCTTACTTAGCTGCGACATGTCCCTTGGCTGACAGCTGGTGGGTCTTTTCCTCCGACAGCTGCTGGGCTTTTTCCTCCAGAGAGAAGAGAATGCCTACGTGGCTGTTCAGAAGCTCCCTCCCTGCTGAATGCTGAATAGGAAGTGAGTGCTGCTCGCTCTGCAGCTTTCCGCAGTAAGAAGGAGGGGGGAAGGGGGCTCAATCCCGCCCCTTCCCCGCCCCCGACCACCACAAGTGGATAGTGCAGAGGGGCGTCTACCAAAGTCCTGGCTGACACAAGATCCCTTCTCACTCTGCCCAGTCCCCAAATGCAGCCCGTCAGACTATTCAAGCATGAGTTTTCACAGGGGAGTGACAGGAACAGATTTATGTTTTAGAAAAAGCACTGTGCGGCAGAATGAAGTGGGGACAGACCACTGGCAACATGGAAGGTATCCAAAAGGGGGGAGATGGTGTGGTCTGAGCTCAGATATGAAGCTCATTGACGTAAGAAAAACTGGAAATATACAGACAGCTGTTTTAATTTAATGAAGGAGTTAAAGAAATAGGGAACGTACACAGGTCTGTTTTGCAAAAGTGGGAAGTTTCTGGGACAGTTTATTCTCTCAGGGACACAGTGAAAGGAGCATGGGAAAAGCAATTAATGCGTACTGACTGGGACGTGGGGCATTAGCAGTCCTGTGGGACAGCCAAGCAGAGATGCCCTGTAGGTACACTGCTATAACAGTAAGAAGACTTCTGAGCTGGGAGTCCAGTTTAGATATTTATGAAAACAGCTGTGGGAGTAAATGCGGTTGCAGAAGAAGGGCATTAGAGTGAAACCCCTGACAAGTCATGAAGAATACAGGCTCTATAGAGACAGAAAACTCATGGCAAAATGTAGACAGAGGAAGCAAAGAAATCTTGGAATTTAAGATGTGCCAGAAATCAATGAAAGGTAGTATTTTTCAATATGTGGAAAATTGCCTGTGGAATGCCCAAGATGAGGAAATGGAGTGAGAAAGACATTTTTAGTATGAAAACCAAAGAAATGCACCAGAAAACGAGCAAATAAATAGATTCAAATAGACTGGAAAAGTAGATGAGGAATAAAGGACAGAATTTCTGGGGAAACTACTCATGAATAAAAACCAGTTTAAAAGGGAGACAACAGATAAACCTAGTGGGTAACAGTATACTACTCTCTGCTCAAAATGAAGTGACAATCTCGTTTTAGTTAGGCAGTTTTCTGGAAACATACAAAGTAATAAATATTAAGGATGTTTTATTTAGAAGGGGCTGTTTGCAGGATAGGGCAAGAGTCCAGAGTGACCAAAAAGATTCCACAAGGGGGCGGAAGAGGATGATTAAGGCTACACCCCACTCCTAAGTTATCCTTAGACAGTGTTCCTCAAATTTGTTAACTTAAGAGTCCATATACAAAACATATACAAACTCTAAATGTTACTATGCCTTAAAAATGAATGAAGAATTTGGGGTGAGATTTCAGTGGTTTTCTGGCTGTTGAAAGGATTTTTTAATAGGAACCTCTTCTTTTCAATGACAAGCAGCTTTTTCAGGGTCTGTGATGACAGATCACTCCTGTGCATACCTAGAGAAGGCTGTCTTAACAAAGATTCTTGAACAGAGAAATCTGTTTCTATAGAATGGATGCCACTATGCTTCTTGGTTTTCAATCCCTCCCTAAAACTCCTCCACTGCATATGGGTTGAGAAACACCTCAGGGGAGCCTACTCTAAAGGCATAGCCCTCATGCTTTCCTATTATCAGCTCAGCTACATGTTATTTCTGACTGCGGATGCTTTGGGGAGTCAATTCATTTTTTCAACCTGTGACATTTTATCCTCACTAAAGCATGTAATTTCCTACTCTGACTCAAATGTATAAACTTGTCAGAGATTAAGTTCTCCCACTAATCCTTTGTTTTCCAGAGTTAAGATAGGATTGGCTTTAGTCCACCATGCTGTGGGTCATCCTACATGATAAATGGCTACCAGTAGGACCCAGTTACCCTCACCAACGCTGGAGCTTAATGAATAGCCCTGCCACACAATATCAACTCCCACCAAATCCATTCTATGAAAACAACTGCATGCTATGCCAATAGGCAACACATAAGCCAGAGAGAATGCATTTGAAATCAGAGAAACAAAGAAAACCATGTAGGTGTAATTAGAACTGAATGATAAGCAACTCATACATCTGCACCTTTACCACGCCTTGGATACCTTTGTGAACTAACAGAGAAAAATTGGTGATTAAATATCCAGTGATTCTGAAAGGTCAGTAAAGGTGGGTACATTGAGTTTATCCTCCCTAGAAAATACATCTGCTTCTGCTAGGCAATAGATGCTCAGAACGAGACCACTTGAGATAAATTCAGCTACTTATAAATCTCTTATTCCCAACATCAAATACACCCAGAAGCCACAAGACATACAGTTCTGTTGTGAAAACCGATCACCTTAAAAATAGCAAAACCCTATATGTCCTGAGGATAGAAGGAAACAGACTGTAAGTCCTAAACAGGTCTCCCCAAATCCTTCTTCTTGTGGAATCAACCCTCCCTTATGTACAGCCTTCTTCCTTAACATCATTGTGACAAGTTTTGTCAAAATTTCCTTTCCTTACTTCCCTATAAAACAGCTTGAAAATTCAAAGCTGACAGAAACAAAGGGGACATAAAGACAACATACTCATGGAATGTTGGCATCTGTCTGTCTTCTGATTGAAAAAGACATTTGGTGAACTGCATTAGTATACAATAGAAATGTGAAAAATAATTGAAAAAAAATGGAGAATTGGAGGAAAAAGAACTAAGGATAGAGTCACAAGAGCAGGAAAACGGCTGACTTGAAGAGCCAGAGGCTGCCTTGTTTTTCTTCTTTTTTCACTCTTACATCCTAGTTCACTTTGAGTGGTCGCAAGGGGCTGTGGACTGGAAGGATAAGATTAGCAGCAAAGCTGCATCTTTTGCTCCTATGTTAGACTTGGCATAAGTACTTGTGAGTAAAATAAGCAATATGTTCTTCCACAAACTCTAAAATTACTTATTCATGAAATGCTTTTGTTAAGCATTTGCTGGATGCTCAGAACTATGCTGTATGTAAAACTACAGAGCAAAACAAGTGAAACCTGATGGCAGATCTTATTGTCTGTCACATTGGGATATTAATATGGTATTTTTAGAACAATAAGGTGCTGCCACATTGTTTAAAATCCACACTGGTCATTATTGAGGCAAATGACTGAGTACTGCTTCTGAAGGGAACATGAATGCTGCGAGGCTGTCAGGCTGATCGTAGCATTGAAAAGGGAGAAAAAAATCCAAAGCCGTGAAAACGGAGTCTTGAGTGTTCTCCAAATAAGACAGGCTGAGCAGGAAAATAAACAAAGCAGAGAGAATACAAACAAAATGTATTCAAAAGAAGAATTTTGAAAACTTCATTAAAATAGTAAAAGCATAATTTATTGAATATTTATTACTTTAAAAATTCCATCCTCAGAGCTAAACACATGCTATCTATTAATTTCTCACAAAATCCATGTGTGTGGTCTCATTTTACGTGTCAAGAATTTAGGCTCAAAAGGTTAATTACCTTGTCTGCAATCTAGCGATATATGACAGAATCCAGATTTAAAGCCTGGTGTGTTTGTTGTCAAAGCCAGCATTCTTAGCAATTATACTAGTGCTGCCCAAACCATTTTTCTAAAGTTTAGATACATGTTACTCCATTGTTGATATGTTTAGTTTTAAACTGTTTAAACTGGGCTCAGTAATACTGCTTGTAATCACAGCTACTCAAGGGGTTGAGGTGGGAAGATTGAGAACCAGAGGCCAGCCTCAGCAACGTGGGAACATCCTGTCTCAAATTAAATAAATGGATAAAACTTAGATATAATAACCTATAATAAAATGCACAGATTTAAATAGTCTGCTTAATGAGCTTTGCCACCAAGTAACCAAAACTCAAAATAAGTGTTTTCAATATCAAAGAAAGTTCATATTTACCTCTTCCAGCCAATTTTTCTGCCTTCAAAAGCACTTTCTGATTTCTCTCATCATCAATTTGTTTTACCCATTCTTGAATTTCATGTAATGGAATTGTTTTGGAATTTTTTTTATTTTTTAATTCCGAAAATGATCCCATTATGTTTATAACTCCACAATTTTGTCTATTACCTTTTGACATTTGAGATATTTACAATTTGGTGTCATTATGAAAAACAGCAGACTGAAAATCTTTTGCAGGTCTTTTTGTTTGCATATGTTTTCATTTATCTTAGGTAAATGACTAGGGATAAATGGCCGGGTCAGAGGTAAATGTTTGTTTACAAAAAACTGCAACAGTTCCCCATATTAAAGTTAGATCATTTTACACTATCAGAATGCAAGAGAACTCCAGACAATCAACAACCTTGTAAATGTTATAGTGTTAATCTTTTTTATTTGTTCATTCTAGTGAATGTGAAATGATAAGTGTACAATTTTCCACTCCAGTTAGCAAATATGAGAATTCCAGTTGCTCCACTTTCTTGTCAGAAATGATATTGTTGGGCATTTTTATTTTCGACATTTCAGTGGATGGGAAATGGTGTGTCCCTGTTGGGTTTTGTTTGCTAATGATTTTACTTTTAATCAGCAGAGAATTTGTTTAGAGCAATAATAGATTTGTAGAAAATTTGAGGGGAAAGTTCTGAGACATCTATTGTGTATTTCTCACCTAAGAGGCTTCCCTTGTGCATATTTTCCCTCATTATTGACAGGTTACATTAGTACATTTGTTACAAATAGTGAGCCAATATCGATGCATTGCTATTAACTAAAGTCCACAATGTTAGGGTTCCCCCTTTGCTCTGTCCACTATGTGTAGTTATCAAATCAGCAAAATAAGCATTTCCATCTTTTTAAATATTTATCATTTTTTTGTGTTAGGAAATTTAGAATATCTTTCTTCTAGTTTTCTATAAAAACATAACAAATTTTTGTAAACTAAATCCCCCAGTGGACTGTCGAGCACTAGAACTTGATCCTATCTAGCTGTATTTGGGTACCTGTCATTCAAATTCTCTTCACCCTTTTCTGTTGACCCTTCCTAGTATTTGAGGACCATTATCTTACTCTCTACTTCTATAAAATCAATTCTTAAGCTTCCACTTTTGAGTGAAAACATGCAATGTTTGTCTTTTGGTGCCTGGTTTATTTCACTAGACATAACTCCAGCAATTCCACTCATATGGCATCAAATAACAGAATTTAATTCATTTATGTGTGTTTGTGGTTGAATCCCACTGTGTTTATACATGATAGTTTCTTTGTCCATTCTTTTGTTGATGGACGTTTTGCTTTCTTTCCCGTCTTGGTTATTGTAAATAGTGCTGCAATAAATACGGGAGTACAGGTAATTCTTTGATATATACCGATTTCATTTCTTTCTGATATGTGTGTGGTAGTGGTATGGCTGGATGATAGTAGTGCAATGTGTTATGGCAAAGGTGTAATGGCACATGCTCACCACTGCAGCCACTCACCATATAGCACTGCTTCAATCAACAACTCACTGAGATTTTCTACCTTATGACTGAGGCATACAGTAGGTTCTACACTGGAGGTTTGTGTAAATACAATCTAAGATATTTGCATAATGATGAAATGTGCTAATGAGACAATTCACAGCATGTATTCTGATTGTTGAGCAACAAATGACTGTACATTACAATATAAAACACTTTCACTGCTGTAACAATACCTTGTTCTTCACCCTACTGAATCTTTGGCAGACTCTCATCTTTTTATTGTCTCCATAGCTATGCCTTGTCCAGAATACTATAGACTCATCTCTTAGTGTGCATGGGAGATTGCTTCCAGAACCTTCCCATGGATACCCAAATAGGAGGATGCTCAAGTCCCTTACATATAAAGGCATAGTATATTCATATAACCGATGCATATCCTTCTGCATCCTTTAACTCATCTCTAAATTACTTCTACCAATATAATGTAATGCTATGGCACAGTATATTCGTATAACCAATGCACATCCTTCTGCATCCTTTAAATCATCTCTAAATTACTTCTACCAATATAATATAAATGCTATGCAAACAGAGAATTATGTCCTAAAATCCTCTGTACTCTGTCTGTTCGCTCTCTTCCCGCTAACTCCTGACAATCATTGATCTTTTATGCCTCCAAAGGTTTTCCTTTTCTGGAAGTAGTCCTCCCTTATCCAGTTTCACTCTCTTAGTTTTAGTTACCTATGGTCAATCATGGTCTGAAATTATTTAACAGAAAATTCTAGAAAAAATTGTGTTTTAAATTACGTGCCATTCTGAGTAGAAAGATGAAGTCTTGAACTTCTTACAATATCTTGCTCCATAAATCATCTCTGTCTAATGTACCCATGCCATATATATAATACCCCTTGAGTTACTTAATAGCCATCTTAGTTGTCTAATCAACTGCCATAGTCTTATAGTGCTTGGGTTCAAGGAACATTTATTTTATTTAATAATGGCCCTTAAAACATTTGCTAGAAATTTTATTACAGCATAGTGTTATGATTGTTTTATTTTATTGTTATTTATTTTAATCTCATATTATGCCTAATTGATAAATTAAACTATATCCTCGGTAGGAATGTGGATGAAATAACATAGAATATACACTATCCACAGTTTAAGGCATATGCTGGGATCCTTAAGCATATTTCCTATGGATAAGAGAGTAAATGTACAAAAGGACATCTTGATTGCTCCTCATGTTTTGGCAGTTATGAATAAATCTGGCTTAAAAATTAATTCACAGGTTAGTAATTTTTATTGCTATATAATATTCTATTGTGTATGTATTCCAAATTATTCATTCTTTTACTTACGGAAAGATATCTTCATTCCTTCCACATTTTGGTTAATTAGGCATAAGACTGCCATAAACACTTATATAAAGGTTTTTGTGTAGGCATAAGTTTTCAAATCATTTGGATCAATATGAAGGAGTACAGTTTCTTGCTAGATCATATGTTATGAATATATTTAGTTTTGTGAAACTGACAAAACTGTCTTCCAAAGCCTCTGTGCCATTTTCCATATCCATTCAGCAATGAAGGAAAGTTATTCCCACTGCATATTCTTGTAAGCATTTTTCTGTTGTCACTGTTCTGCACTTTAGCTCTTTCAATAGATGCTTGGTAGTAACTTGTTGCTTAATTTACAGTTCCCTGTTGACCCATGACATTGATCATCTTTCAAATGCTTTGTAGAGGACGATGATAATAGGTGATAAATAGAAAGATGATAGGGTTTTTAATCTTTGTTGAGGTTTAGGTTCAAATCTTTAGCTCATTTTGTGCTTGGGTTGTTTGATTTTATTGTTGATGCTTAGGAATTCTTTCTGTGTATTGGACCCATCTTTTATGATATATTCATTTGCAAATGTGATTTTTATTTTCATGATAACAAAGGAGGAATAAATTTCACTTACTTAAAGACCATTTCTTAATCTTCTTTGAATGTATCTTTCTGTTGATCTTTTCTTCTATTATTGATTTTAAAACAAATCATATTATTCAGATTTTTTCCCTCATTTGCCAGTTTGGAAAAGTTCTACTTTTAAGGATAATTATTTTTCCATTTCATCTAAGTTACCAAGTTCATTAGCTAAAATTTATCAGTCTCTGTTTACTGACAGTTAACAATGTGTTGTCAACTTAGAGTTAACAATTTCCACTTACTGAAAGGAGAAAAATAACAAAATGTTCCCATATTATCCTCTTAGTGTCTGAATAGTAAGTAGTATTTTCTCTCTTGAATTAAAAAAAATGAAAAGGTTCATTATATTTAACATATTTTATTATTTTTAGTGCATTGAAGTTACACATATATTGGGATTCATTTTGACATAATCATAGATGCATGGAATCTAATTTGTTCCAGTTCTATCCCCAGAAGTTTTTCTTTCTCTCCCCACCTCTGTACCTTTCTTCTACTGGCCTTCCTTCTGTTTATTTATAGTATTTTTATATCAGAGTTTTATAGAGATATGTCAAAGTGAAATTCACTATGGTACATTCATGCATGTACACAATTAATGTATTGCTTAATTTGATTAATTTCATTCCAATATTCCTCTATTTTCCTGTCCTCCCCATCTCAATCCACTTTCTCTGCTTCACTGATATCCCTTGTTTTTCATTGGAGCCCCCTTATTATTTTCCTTATTTTGTACAGCTACTGCATATAAGAGAAAATATTTGACCCTTTATTCTTCCCAATAAATTCCAGGACTGTTTTTTTCTAGTTGTGTGAAGAATATCATTAGTATTTTGATTGATAAGAGCAATGTGATATTTGGTTGTTTCCTCTCCCTCCCTTCCTTTCTCTTGACTGTTCCTCTTCCTTTCATATCTTTCCCTCTCTCTGTCTCTCTCTGTCTCTCTCTCTCTCTCTCTCATTTTCTTTCTTATTTTAACCAGTATTTGTTAATACTGAGCTTTCCAGGATTTTTTTCAAAGAACGAACCATTGACTTTTATAACTTTCTCTAACATTTGTCCGTTTTACATTTCAATTATTTCATTTCCTATTTCTATGTTCATTTTCTATTTACATTGATTTTATCCTTTTCTTTTTCTGTAGTGTCCAACTTAGTCGTTAATTTTAAGTATTTCTTTTTGTAAAGGATAGATATTTAAAGCTATAGATTTTCTTTAAAACATTATATTAGCATCTTACAAAGTTTGGCATCTTATAGTTTCATAAAAATATTTTATAGTTTTATAACTTTCTTTACAATTTCTTCTTAGACTCATGGGCTGTTTGCAATTTGTTTTTGATTTTCAAACATTTTGTTACTTTATAGAAGTTTTGATGATTTTAATTACTAATTTAGTTCCATTATAATAGAGGATATACTCTATAATGACCTTGTCATTCTAACCATATTGCAACTCAGTCCAATGCCTGACATTGGTCTATTTAGAAAATTATTCTTCTTTTCTTTTTTAGAAAAGTATTCTTGAAAAGAAAATGCATTCTGATATTGTGAGATATATATAGTTCTATAAATACCACTTAGGGCTAGTTGGTTGGATGTATTGTTCATATCACCTATATTCTTACTGATTTTTTTAATCTGGTCTAACAATTATGCAAATAAATGTGATATAATCTCCAAATACAGCTATGAATTTGTCTATTTCTCCTACTTTGCTTGGCTCTTTAACTTAACACTGCCATTAGCTCTCTTGCACACAATATATGTGTGTGTATTATGTTTCATTAATGAATTAACCCATTAATTCTTATCAAATGTTCTCTTAACTCTATTAATACTTCCTGTTTTGAGGTATACTTTTTGTTTTAATACTAACAGAATCATGGTGGCTTTCTTTTCTTTTTCTTTTTCTTTTTTTTAGAGAGAGAGAGAAAGAGAGAATCAATTTTATTTAGTTAGTTTTTCATGTGATTTTTGTTGCTCTGATCCGTCATTGTGTACGTGGTGCTGGGGTTCAAACTAGTGTCCTTGCACATGCCAGACAAGCACTGTAACTGCTGAGTCACCGCGCCAGCCCAGCATCTTGGTTTTCTTAAGCTTCATAATTATACAATCTATTTATTTGCATCCTTCTACCATTCTACCTGTCCAAGTCAATTATAGACTAGCAATTCATTGACTTATAATTTTCAATTTTACCCTGGTAAAATGGTGAAACCATATTTCAAATTTTGAATTTTGAATTTATCTTGGCTACTGATAAACAAATATTCTCTCTTAGTGCTGGGCAGAGGCAGTGAGCTGCAGCTACCTGTCAGCCATGTAATCAGGAGGGCAAACAATAGCTCTTCTACAGTGTTCTGTGTTGCCACCATTTTTATATTGTTTGTGTGTGTGTGAGTTTTTGAATCTCATGATGTCTAGAAAACACCATCTGTATACCATCCAAGGGCACACATTGCTTTGTGTTAAATGATATTGCCCAAATATAGGATCATATAAGTACACTGAGCATGTTAAGGTAGGCGAGACTAAGCTATTATGTTTTGTAGTTTAAGTATATTTAATGCACTTTTAAACATAATGGGACTTTCCACTTATAATGGTTATGATGGAACCACACTGTAAGTCTGGAAGCATTTGTGTTTATGTTTGGTGTGTGTGTGTGTGTGAGAGAGAGAGAGAGAGAGAGAGAAAGAGATTGGAGGGGTGGAGTGGAAGAGGGACAGGGAGAGAGAGAAAAGGGGAGGAGACAGGGAGGGGTATTTATTATTATAAGGAATTTGTTCATTCAATTATGGAGACTTGCAAGTCCCAAAATCTTCAGGGTGAGTGTCAGCAAGCTGGAGACCAAACAATATAATAAAAATGGCCATTCAACTGAAAGCTTTATATAGATTTAATGCTATCCCTGTAAAGATACCTATGTCATTCTTTACAGACATAGAAACAGCCATTCTCAAATTAATTTGAACAATAAGAAACCAATAATTGCCAAAGCATTACTAAGCAAGAAAGATGAAACAGGTGGTTTTGCCATACCAGATTTAAAACTATACTATAGAGTCATAGTAACAAAGACAGCATGGTACTGGTATCAAGATAGGAAAGAAGAGCAATGGAATAGAATAGAAGATCCTGAAACAAACCCTCAAATCTTTAAACATCTGATTTTTGACAAAGGGGGACAAAAAATTAAATAGAGGAGTGACAGCCTCGTCAACAAATGGTGCTGGAAAAACTGGTCATCCACTTGCAGAAAGTTGAAATTAGACCCATATATTTCTCATTGCATGAGAATCAAAACAAAATGGATCAAGGAGCTAGGAATTAAACCAGCTACCTTGCAACTGATAGAAGACAAATTAGGTCCAACACTTCAGCATTTGGGAGTAGGCAAAGACTTTCTCAACATGTCTCCTAAAGTGAAGGAAGTA